>JAHNEJ010002046.1:0-138926 GCA_022559845.1 Amorphophallus konjac
CTTTCAGAAACTCCATCGAACCTTCATCTTTAGAGGGAGAAGGAAGAGCGTAGGGGATAAACCTCCTGAGAGGACCGGCAAAGCCGTTAACCCGGCGAGCGAATAAGGGCCCATTAACTCTTTCCTTTCGGACAACTTCGGACCAAATCTCGAGCATTTACATTCCACGGCCCCCCTTTGTGGATTCAGACTTTTGCTTTGAGGGGTTCCGTTTATCGTACCAGGCACGGTCACGACCAGGCTTTTCTCTTGATTTTGATTTTGTATTTCTTTCTGTGAGGGAGATATAGTCGTTTGACGTTGGTGGGCTCCCTCTTCGTATGCCTGCGGGGACACTGCCCTCTTCTCGTGCTCTGATCGATGCTCGAGGAAATGGGTCCTACTCTTGCCTTTGGGGTTTGAGTTTCGGTTTCTCATGCTCAGCGTTTTAAGGGCGCCGACTGTCTCATTTGGTCGAAGAGAAAAGAATAAAGATTACAGCTTCCGGAGATCTTCTAGGTGTGGCCCTACCGTAGGTGATGCTACCAACTTTTTTTGAATAAAATACATAAGTGAACACATGTTAGCTTCCTTCGAGCGAGCATAGGCCGACGTGGCCGGACAGGGGTCTCCACGGTTCTGGCAAACCAAGACCCGGTGCCTACCAAGCCTTAATGGGCCCTATCCTAACATGAAGGTTAGATGCAGGGACTTAACTACATGGTGCCTGCCAGGCATCGGCATTTTGAATTTTCCATATTTTTAGTGGTTTTCAATATTTCCTTGTTTTTGATGTTTTTTATCTTTTCATCATTTTTTTTTGTTTTGTGCTAAGGGTAGTATTTCTTAAGATAAAGCCCATTCCAAGGGTGGGATAACTCGGTCCCTTCGGCGTTGATTAGCTTGTAGGCGTTGCCAGGGTACACGGCTTGAATTACAAATGGTCCTTCCCAATTGGGTTGGAGCTTAGAACGCGGCCCTCCAGGTTTGACAAAAATTCTTTTTACGACCATCTCACCGACTTTGAATTTTCTCTCAACGACTTTCTTTTGGTAAAAGCGAGCGAGTCTATTTTGATACACACGCGCGTGTTCGGCGGCGGCCAGCCGCTTCTCATCCAAGAGTTCCAACTGGGCGAGGAGTGAATTACGACGATCGTCGAGGGGAAATTCCTCATCCAATTGTACCCTGAGAGAAGGGATCAGAGTCTCGTACGGGACTACCGCTTCCATACCATAAGTGAGGGCAAATGGAGTCTGCCCGGTGGGGGTACGGATTGAGGTGCGATAGGCCCATAGGGCTTCGATAAGCTTTTCTGGCCAGTCTGAAAACTTACTAGACTCGCAGGTTTTTTTGATGATTTTGAGCAATGTTTTATTGGTGGCCTCCGCTTGGCCGTTACCTTGTGGGTAATAAGGCGATGAATGATGCAATGCAATTGCGTACCTTTTGCAGAGGTCCTGTAGGTCCTGAGAAATGAATTGTGGCCCATTGTCGGTGACGATCGTGCTTGGGACGCCGAATCTGGCGAGAATGTTCTTCATGATGAACTTGCAGACTGTTGACGCCTTGATTCCGCGTAAGCTTCGGCTTCGGCCCATTTGGTGAAGTATTCCGTCGCAGTAAGGATGAAAGATTTCTGCTTGGTGAGGGAATTGGGATCACCTAAGGGACCAATGATGTCGAATGCCCACATGGAGAAAGGCCATGGGGAGGATATTGGATGAAGTGAGGAAGATGGTGAATGGATTTTATCGGCGTGAAGTTGACACTTGACACACCTACGGACATAGACAGCACAATCCTCTTCCATAGTGGGCCAATAAAAGCCTTGACGAATGATCTTCTTGGCGAGCATCTGACTATTCACGTGGCCACCGCACACACCCGAGTGCGTCTCTTCTACACATTTCCAAACCTCATCGTCACCAAGACATCTTAACAGAATACCAGTAAGGCTCCTCCTATAGAGTAGACCTCCAATCAATGTGTATTTCTGAGCCACCCTTCTTATGGCTTTCTTGTCCTCTGTGGTGGCCCCTTCAGGATAAGACTGATCTTGGCAATATTTGACAATTTCATAGAACCATGGTTTCTCTTCATCAGCCAGTTCTTCTTCGGCCTCTGCCAACATGAGCTCCCTCTTCTCAAGGATATCTTCCTGCAGGATCTTCCTTGCTATCCTGTCTTTGATGTTTACGTAGGAAGCATCATCGACTGCAGGGGCGTGAAGTTTGTAGATGGAAATGGACTTAAACCATCTTCCTAGAGGGAACCTTATGGATGATGCCAATGAGGCGAGGGCATCGGCGAGAATATTCTGATGACGAGGGATATGAACAAAGATCAGTTTTGTGAACAGTTTGGCAAAGGCAGCAGTGAGTTCTTGGTATGGCTTGAGTTTGGGATCGCGAGTGCGATACTTAGTGAGTACCTGGCGAAGGATGAGTTGACTATCACCTACGACTCGCAACTCAGTGATACGAAAAGAATGAGCGAGTCCTAGGCCAGCTAGAAGAGCTTCATATTCGGCTATATTGTTGGTGACTGGAAATTTGAGCTGGTATGCCAATGGGAATGTGAGGCCTTCCGGCGACAGGAGGGCGATGCCGATTCCTCTCCCTTGAGAATTCAGAGCTCCATCAAAATATAGCGTCCACATTGGCTCATCTGATTGGTTGATGGACATTAGTTCCTCATCTGGAAACTCTGATTGGACGGGATCGAACTTGGGAAGAGGATGGTGAGCGAGATGCTCGGCTATGGCATAACCTTTAATCGCCTTTTGCTGGATGTAGGTGATGTCGAACTGAGAGAGAAAACTTTGCCAGCGTGCTAGCCTATCCGTAAGGACGGCTTTCTCCAGAAGGAATTTGATAGGATTCATTCGAGCAATCAAGTGGACTTCGTGAGCCAAGAAGTAGTGCTTCAATTTCTGCACTACCCAAACGAGGGCAGCACAGGTTTTCTCCATGCCGGTGTACTTCTGCTCACAGGGATTGAGAAGTTTGGACAAGTAATAGGTTGCCCGTTCCTTGCCTTCTTCATCAGCTTGTGCGAGGACGGCTCCCACGGAGTCATCCAAGACTGAGATGTAAAGGATCAGAGGTTTTTCTGGTTTAGGTGGAATGAGAACGGGTGGACTAGCCAGATATTCCTTCAACCCTTCAAAAGCTTTCTGACATTTAGAATTCCAGTGGAATTCTACTCCTGGCTTGGTCAACTCGTAGAGAGGTCTACACCTTTGTGAATGTTGAGACACAAACCGACGAATAAACTGCAGCCTGCCGATTAAACCTCGGACTTCCCTCAAATTCTTGGGAGGCGGCATATCCCTGATAGCCTTGGCTTTGTCGGGATCTATCTCGATCCCTCTTTTACTCACAATGAACCCCAGCAATTTACCTGACGACACACCAAACACACACTTTTTCGGGTTCATTTTCAATTGGAATTCTCTTGACCTTTGCAAGACCTTAGCCAAAACTTCTGGATGTTCCATCCTGGTCCTTGATTTCACCAATAAGTCATCCACATACACTTCCAGATATATGTGCATCATGTCATGAAATATGGCCATCATCGCTCTTTGGTAAGTAGCTCCAGCATTCTTTAACCCAAACGGCATGACCACGTAACAATATGTTCCCCAAGGGGTAGTGAATGACGTCTTTTCCTGATCCTCTTCTGCCAAACGAATTTGATTGTATCCTGAAAATCCATCCATGAAAGAGAGGGTTTCAAAACCTGCCGTGTTATCAATCAACACATCAATGTGAGGTAAGGGAAAATCATCCTTTGGACACGCGCGGTTAAGGTCCCGGAAGTCGATGCAAATCCTGACTTTCCCATCTTTCTTCATGACCGGGACAATGTTCGCCACCCATTGAGGATAAAGAACGACTCTAATGAACCTGGCTTTGTGGAGCTTATCGACCTCTTCTTTCATTTTCAAAGCCATCTGAGGGTGGAAACGCCTTAACCTTTGTTTTACCGAGATGGACCCTGGTTTTAGGGTTAAACGGTGTTCGACCAAGGTTGAATCCAAACCCGGCATATCCTCGTAGCTCCATGCAAACGTGTCCTTATATTCCTTGAGGACCTCAATTAATGCCTCTTCTTCAGAGGGTGGTAGGTTGTCACTTATGAGGATGATCCTAGGGTCTTCCTCAGTCCCCAAGTTGACTTCTTTGGTGGATTCTTCTACGGCGGTTGACGGCTCGTCGAATCTCCTCATTCCGCTAGCGTATGCGCCCGCCGCATCCTCATATTCTTCACCCTCATCTTCAGTGGGGCATTCTTCATTCGTGATCTCGTAGACTCCATACCCTTCATCAGATGCACAGTCGCCCTCGCATTCTATTTCGGGTAGCTGGATGGGATTTTCTAACAACTGGGGGATGGCAAGAAGGGCCTGACACCTGGCGGCCAAATCCAGAAGGAATCGACGAGGGATCTGCCTACCCTTGGATTTCTTCCTAGGTACTACCCTTGGCCTATCATTCCTAGATTGACTGACAATATTTACAGACGAAGAGGAAGATGAGGAGGATGGTGTAGAATGTACAGGAGAAGACCCCTCAGAGGAGGGGTAGAAAAGGTCGCTCATCGGACCTTGGACGGGTGGTCCGCAAGGCGGTACGCACCCGTGGGAGATGTAGGAGGTTTCCTCAACGAAGATGTGTTGTTGGAGAGTTTGAAAATTGACGTTTTTTTTTGTTTTCATTTTTAATGACAAAGCAGTGAAAAGAGATTGGAGGAGAGAGGAAAGTGGTTATGGCTAGAGGATTGTGGGGCTCGTAGAGCAGATCATGGTTGAAGACCTGGCGCGGGTTGAAAAGCCCGCGTAGGTATGTAAGCAAAGAAGGGGACCTGGGAAGATCATCAGACAATTGTCTGGCCCAGGAAGAAGATATCAGCAAAGGCTGAGACGAGTGGATGGAGAGGATGGCGGCTAATGAGCCGTCGACGGCAATGTTGAGGACGGATGAAGATCCGTCGATGACAGAGTCCTTCTGGCGAGGACGAGGATAGTTTGGAACCTTGGCAAGAGTGGTAATATTCTCTGGTATTTCGGAGATCAATGGTGGTCCTTCAAGCTGTGGAGATGAGAACATCCTTTCCAGTGCAACGGAAATGTCCCATATGTCGAACCATTTGTCCCACTCGCATTCCGGATCTTTGATCTTGCCTCTTTTGGTGATCCTCGGACATTTTTCAGCCAAATATACAGCATGTGATCCTCCATATGCTTCTCGTGGGTGATCTCCCATCTGAACAACGGGCCCTCTGTTGAAGTGGTTTGATAGAGTGCCACGTGAGGGGCTTCCAATCTGCCTTGAACGGTCCTTTGAAGCCTAGGCCAAACCTGCGATTCGGCCTAATTTCCTTTGGCGGTTTGAGCATACCCTGTAACTGTGCGCCCAGACCCTTTCCTTGTTGATAGCCGATGTTCCTCATAATCTCCCAACCTTTGGAGTGAAAAGGGAGACACGATGTTGCGGTTGCCCTGACCGGCTCTTTGGTGCTAGTGGCATGCGAGATGGATCACGCACGTCCAGCAGTGACAATATGGGCCGATGAGACGGCCAAACAGAGGGCAGAGAGGTGTTGATAGCATCCACTGTGTGAAGGACAGGTGTACTGACCACTTTAATAATTCTCCCATTGTAAGGAAACTTCAGGCACTGATGGTTGGTGGAAGGCACAGCGTCCATGGCTTCATGTAAGGGCGACCCAGTATAGCCTTGAATGTGGGGTCCATGTCGAGGACATGGAATTCCGTGGGAATTGCCATGGGGCCTAGTTCTGCCTTCAGAATAATCATCCCCTGCGGCGGCCTTTTGCTATTGTCATAGCCGTGACCGTGATCGAGGAAGGTCTTATTTGTTCCTCGTCAACCCCACACAACTGAAGAGTGCTCATGGAGATCACATTTATGGACGCACCCGTGTCGACAAGACACGGGTTTATGGATACCCCATTAATTTTTATTGAAATGCACAATGCATATTTCCGAGATTCCTTGGGAGCGAGCTCGTAGTTGTGAAACATGATGGCTGGTTGTGTGTCTGTTGGGGTTAGGACGGTCGAAATCTTCTCCACGGGGAGGTCTTCATTAACCATGACCTTTTGAAGATATTCCATCAAGGCCGCCTGGTGGGATGTGGATCTTTGAAGTAGCTCTAGGATGGAGATCCGGGCAGGCGTCTTGTCCAAGTGTTTCAGTAGATCATACTGTGTTCCAGGGATAGCTCTTTCTGGTTGTTCTGCATCATCCTTCTCTGGCTGAGATTGCTCGGGATTCTGACTGTTGTGGGGGAAAACCCTGTGGAAAATCCTTCCACTCCGGAGCACCATTGCCTGCGGCTTTTGTACCTCTGTGGGGGTAGCAGTGGGTTTTAACAGGGGTTTGAGGGGTAGTAGTGGAGGAATGGTTGATGAAGCAGGGGTGATGACGGGAGCAGGGATTCTGATGAGGGGTTTGTTAGGTGGAGGCATGGCGGAGGTAGAGGGGATATCGCGCGGATTATGAAGGATAAGGGGTTTGGAAGGTGGAGGTGGAGGTAAGGTTTGAAACGGGTAAAGGTTTTGAGGTGGATGGTGGGTGATGAGTGGTTTTGAAGGCATTAGTGGTGATGTGGTGGAGAAAGACGGGGTTATGTATGGTGGACGGATGATAAGGGGTTTAGAAGGCGTAGGGGTAAATGTGGTAGAGGTGGATGGTAAAGTGGGGGAGTGGGAGAAGGTGAGAGGGTGTGAAGGCGTAGTAGAAAGTGTCGGTTGATAGGAGGTCGGGGTGCGGATGAGAGGGCGTAATGGTAGTGGAAATGGTGAAGGCGATACCGATGCGGGTTGATGAGAGAGAGGTGCTACCCGGGCAAGGTGAGGGGGTTGCATGACGATAGGGTTGGAGGTATAAAGAATGGAGGTACTTTCCTGGTGCCACACCTGCTCTCTCCCGACTTCCGGGAAGGAGGAGATGGGGTTAACCTGATGATTGGGCTGTTGGTGCTCCGGTAGTGGATTCTGGATTATGCCCATGTCGGGCTGTTGTTGTGGGGCCTGCTGAGGCTGTTGTTGTTGTGGTTGCTGCTGCTGCTGCTGTTGTAACTGCTGCTGTGGCCTCTGAGGAGGTCTCCTAGCCTTGAGAGCCGCGACGTACCGTCTCATCTCATCCCAATCTATTTGATGTTCATCATTCATATCATGGATGTAATCTTTGAAATGGAAGCAGTAATCCACTGTGTGTCCCGGCTGCCTGTGGTAGACGCAGTATTTGGAGGTATCAACATTTGGGGGCCAGGCGGGCCTTTCTCTGGGTAGGGCGAGTTGGTTTGATGCCATGAGGGCATTAAAAATATCTGCTAAGGTTTCTGGCAATGGTGGATAGTAGGCTCTCTTAGGACCGAGCGGCCTCCTTTGTTGCTGTTGGGGACCATAGTTCCCCGGGGGTGGAACTTGGTTGTACTGAAGCGGTGGTTGTTGTTGCTGAGGTTGTGGTTGTTGTTGCTGGGGTTGGCGTAATGGAGGCATATTATCCTGGGGTGGATTATTTTGGGGTGGAGGACGGAGAGGGAAAGGACCTGATTGAAGGGGTAGTCGGGGCATTTGTTGAGGCCTTGGGTTGACTGCATAGTTGGCATTGTTGACCGCACTGACTTGCTCATTTGTCACGACCCCTTCTGTGGCTCCGCCCGGGACACCAGCGCCTGTCTTTCTGACCACTTTGGGCTTCGGCGACTCAAACATGTTCATGATGGGGGAGTCTTTTAGCTGGGTTTGGATGTATCGGGCCCTTTCATAGAGTTCCTCCATTGTAGTAAGTTTATTCATGGCGAGGACGTGTCTGAACTGCGGGGTTGCATTAGACACAATCATTTTCACTTGTTCGGGCTCGGAGAGGGTATCCCTTATTCTTTCCGCCAGAGACCTCCATCTATCAGCATATCGGACAAAATCCTCGTCGGGTTTCATCTTTTCGGCCACTAGGTCGGTAATGGAGAGTGAGGGACCGACCCTATCCCTATATTTCTGCAAGAACCTTCTCTGCACTATTTCAAAATTCTCGGCCTCGCGGGGCTCCAGAGAATAGAACCACTCAAGCGCGGGACCATCCAATGATCTCCGAAAGAGGTATGCCAGGGACCTCTGATCGTTTTGCCAATAGGAGGACTCATACATGAAGTCCTTGAGGTGAATGAAGGGGTTGCCGGTACCATTGTATCTGCGGTACGTGGGCATTTCGGAGGGAGGAGATGAATGACGGGGAGGATTGGCAAAGCAACCTCCGGGGTGGCTTTCACGTCCACCATTCTTCTCAGATTTTGAAACTGCTCGTCCATGCGATTGAACCTATTGAGGAGCGATTGGGCGAGCTCCTCTGGGGGTGAAGGTGGCACTTGCCATTGGGGGAGAAACTGTCTCCCGGAGACTTGAGGGGGAAACCCGGAATGAGAGGGAACTGTCGGACCACCGACAGTTGGCCCTGGCTGAAACGGTGTGTGAGGAACACCGGGAGTTTGAGATTGTGACGGGAATTGGAATGAGGGAGGTTGTTGGCTCGCTTGTCCTTGAAGCGAGGGAGACTGGATGGCTTGCGCCAATGAAGGAGATGGAATGGCCTGCACGGACTCGTGGAGAGGTGCGATAGCCGGAGTTGACTCCTGGGGCGTGGGGGAAACAGATTTCCCCTTTAGAATGGCCTGGAAGGCCCGGAGCTGTTCAGAGGTAAGCTCCGTGTTGGCGAGGACGCCCAGTAAGGAAGTGATATCCTGTGGCGGGGACGTGTCCCCGGCAATAACCTGCACCTCATGCGAGGGGTCATGAGAAGGACCCGAGTCCATAGCATAGACTCGCGGGTCGGCTGTCAAACCACGGCTAGGGTGGTTCTCCTCAGAAGACTCGTGAGACATGCTCACAGTTCTCCCAGAACGCAAAAACATACACTAGCAAGTAGGTAGCAGAGATTATCAAACAAGTGGATGCCTTTACGCCCTTTTTTTTTGTTTTGATTTTGATGATTTTTTTTGTGTGTTTTTAGCGAGATCCGAAGTTCACACAAGATAGGGACCCTAGTTTATTTTTGTTTCACCGCCGTGTCAGCTAGGGTCTCTCGTCTCACCACGAATGAAATGACTAACTTCGGGGAACTTCAATGGTACAACCAGCCCAGTGAACGAAGAGGAGATTCTTCGATGTCGGGGACTTACGGAGGTCCCAGTGTAGGAGATTCTAGTCCGTTGAGAGGAATTCCCAAACGGAGAGTCCTTCCTTCACCGGGAAAGGGTGATCCTCAAAAAAAATGAAAAAAAGGATAGAAAAGAGGAATGGATGTATGCAATGGAATGCTGACAGATATATGGAGTGGGAAAACAACAGAAATAACAAACATGTAATAAACAAAGAACCAATCAGAACTGACGGTGCTGCCGTGAGCACAACGGGGCGCGCGTGGGCGCCAAGGTGGAGAGGCACGGGTGCCGAACTTGCAAGGGTAGCCGAAAGCAGTAGAGTCCCACCGTGATCGCCAATCTGTGAGCGACGTCACGCGGTTCGGAGTTCGATGGTGCGGGGAAGAGGATGCGGAGAGCGCGCGGGCTCCTTCTTTTTTGTTTGTTTTGCTGTTTGCTGCAACACAGAGATGAGAGAAGAGAGAGAAGGGGCCACCACGGGAGATTGCTCCGGCGGGGCGAGCGGGACAAGTATAATATAGCAAGATATGGGGTTCAAACGGCCATAGCGGGAAGTGACTCGCCGCGACCTCGGGGGGACGGGAATGGTGCAGAAATTAAATAACAAGAATTGAAACGGCCATTGGGGAAGTGACTCGCCGCGGCCTCGAGAATATGAGCAGAATATAGCAGAATATAAAAGAGAATATAAGAACAGAGATTTAAACGGCCATTGGGGAAGTGACTCGCCGCGGCCTCGAGAATATGAGCAGAATATAACAGAATATAGAGAGAGTATAAGAACGGAAATTTAAACGGCCATTGGGGAAGTGACTCGCCGCGGCCTCGATGATATGAGCAGAATATAGAGAGAATGTAAGAACGGAAATTTAAACGGCCATTGGGGAAGTGACTCGCCGCGGCCTCGATGATATGAGCAGAATATAACAGAATATAAAGAGAATGAAGAACGAAATTTAAACGGCCATTGGGGAAGTGACTCGCCGCGGCCTCGATGATATGAACGAAATATAACAGGATATAAAGAGAATATGAGAACAGAAATTTAAACGGCCATTGGGGAAGTGACTCGCCGCAGCCTCGATGATATGAACGAAATATAACAGGATATAAAGAGAATATGAGAACAGAAATTTAAACGGCCATTGGGGAAGTGACTCGCCGCGGCCTCGATGAAAAGATGTGATCGCCAGGGGCCGAAAGACCCCAAAATAGAAAAGTGATCGCGCCTACCTCAAGAGCGGGAGATGGCGGGTTGCTTCTTCCTCTCCTTCCGGCCGGCCGACGGAGAGGGCTTTCCTCGGCTACCCTTGCAAAACAACGACAAACAAATGACAAGTGGCTTAGAAAGATGAATGTGTAGTATTCATATCCTTGCAATAAAAATGACGAAATAACGGGAAGACACACACCTTGTTGGTGTTATCTTTTAAACCCCTCTCGGACTCGAGTAGGAGGAAAATGAGATGATGGATGCGAGATGATGAATGCAAAAGAACTACGAAGAAAAGGAAAGAGTTGGCTTATTGGATGTGCCGGTGGTGAAATTCGGCGGAGCTCCGGCAGCGTGGGGACGACGTAGAAGCGTGGTGGATGAAGACGACCTTCCTCTCGCGAGCGTGGGCACCCGAGAAGCCGGCAGAACCTCCACCTACAAAAGACCCCACGGGTTAGAAAAATGACTCCGTAGCCTCTGGGCTCCGGCAGCCTATCGGATCACTACTTAGCTCCCCTAGAACTGAGGGGGTGGGCCTCTATTTATAGAGCTCCGGAAGGTGGAGGCGTCCAGGACCCTGGACACCTCCATCAGGGCCGAAATAATATTTTATTCTATTTTTATTGATTTTTTTTGGAATACTTTTGTGGAGGCGTCCAGGGTCCCGGACGCCTCAAGCAGGTCCACCGAAAACCGACGACGGCCGCACGCGGTTTGGCACAACGCGTGGTTTTGTGAGCGGCGCCTCGTGATTCAGAAATGGGCGCGTCCAGCTGACCGGACGTCTCTATAATTTGGCTTTTTTCACACAAGACAAACCGTCGTTCGTGGGGCGGCGCCCGTGAGAGAGTTGATGGAGGCGTCCACAGGCCTGGACGCCTCCATAAATATATTATTTTATTATTTTTTTGTCTTTTATGCCAGGGCTGGATTTTTGATTTTTTTTATAATTTGTTTTTATGGAGGCGTCCAGGGGCCTGGACGCCTCCAATAATATATATTGATTTTTTTTATTTTTAATGCCAAGTGGCATTTTGATCATATTTTATTTTTATTTTAATGGAGGCGTCCTGGGGCCTGGACGCCTCCATTAATATTATATATTTTATTTATTTTTAGGGCCCTGAGAAAATGTTAAAATAAATTAAAAAGATGGGGGCGTCCAGGGGCCTGGACGCCCCCATTAAGACCCACCCGGGTGTAGACACGCCAAAATTGACATTATTTTGAGTATATTTCATATCGCTCTGCGATGCCCCATTTGACCTCAAATCAGCTTATTTGAGTGGTTTTCCCACTTTTCGTGAATTTCTCCTATTTTCCCCATGTTATCTCCTTTTTTCCTATTTTTCAGATTTTTTGGGCATTTATCTCGATTTTTTTGAATTCACGCCCTCATCAGAGCGTGTCTTGTAACACGCCCTGTTCTAGGGCGTGTCCTTCCCATTTTATCTATTCTCTCCCCCATTTTATCTATTTTATGAATTTTCTAAATTCACGACCTTGGTAAGGGCGTGTTTTTCATAAAACATGACTTAACCAAGGGCGTTTTAAAGAAGGACGACCTCACCTGAGGGCGTTAATTCTTTTGGTTTGACCGACTTCCCCATTGAGCTCTGAAATTAACGCCCTTCCCAGGGGCGCGTTTTTGAAAAAGTGGCTTTGATTCAGGCGTGTTTTACATTTTTTAAATATGGGGAGTTTTTATTGCTAAATTTGGTTTTTGAAACGCCCTTGTGCAGGGCGTGTTTCTGAGAAACCGCCCTCTGTATAGGTTGTCAATTCGTAAATTGACGCCCTAACCTAAGGCGTGTTTCACCCTTCTGGCTTCGCAGCCTTCCCCAGAGAGACTCCTGCTTCGTTTGGGCTCTTGCCCAGTCTAATCCTCCCCTATTTTGGCTCTTGCCCGTTCTTATCCCTTCCTCCTTTGGACTCTTTCCTTCTTATCCCTTTTCTATCTTATTAATAGAGCTTCCGAGCTCTGTTAATGGGTTGGTTCGGAGGTTCTTCGGTTTTTCTTCTGCCGCTTCTTTTTCTTCTTCTGTTTTCTTCTTCAGCTTTCTTCTTTTGTTTCTCCTTCTTCCTCTTCTGTCTTCTCCGTATTCTTCTCTGTCTTCTTCTCTTTTCTTCTTCTTCTTCTTTCTTCTCTTCTTATGTTTCTTCTCTTTTCCTTCTGTTGTTCTGCTTTTCTTTTTACAGGAACCGAAGGTAGGCTATTCTTGGCTAAGGAGGGGGGCTTCTTCCACGGTTTCAACTCTTCATCCCTTTGAGGCTTCTCCCATCGAGCATTCAAGCCAAAGAAGCCACCCAAACAAGATTTTTCTATCTTATCTCCCCTTATTTGTATTTTTCATTAAGTCATGCATGCATCATTGTTATTGATTTTTCTCAACCATCATATTGAGATCTCCCCATAGTGCATCTCTTGCACACTTCCCTTACTTTTATTTATTTGCATGCATCATACATCTCCCCACACCCTCTTTGCATAGGGGTTTAAGGGCAATCCCCTTAAGGGTGTAATTGTTCATATTCTTCATGCCCACTTATATTTTTATGAATTTGATGCTACACACCATGTTCTAATGCATATCTTTATTGGTGTTGTTGTCTTTCTTACAAGGGTAATTGATTGAAGACTCTCTTCGTCGGCCGGCCGATCTTGAAGAGAAAAGGAGTACTCATATCCCCCGCATCTTTTGAGGTATTTTGCGATCATCTCCCATATCAATCTCCTCTTTGAGACCCTCGCGTCTCTGGCGATCACACACTCTCCACATTAGCACCTCGTGCTCATATCTATCGCTTTTTATATTTTTAAGGTGGATTTTAAAAGAGATCTACAAATTGGCGATCACGGTGGGACCCTTTCTTGTTTTTTTATTTTGATTACCCCTTTCCCCTTGGCACCCACGTGTGCCCTTTCCTATTGGTACCCACGTGTACCCCTCCTTTTGTGCCCCTCGGGCACCCTCCCTTGTGCATCGCACTCTCCCCAAAGTGATCTGCCAATTAGCTAGATTTGTTTTAAACTTTCACTTGTTTAAAATCTTGATGAGCATGCTTCTGTGTTAATAATTATATTTGTTGATTATGCCTATGTGAGTGCTTCTCTACTTTTGATATTGCTGGCGCGAGGGTTTCTGGAAGAAGGAATTTAACGCCTCTGACAGAGACGCTTTTTTTAGTTAACGCCCTACCGCAGGGCGTCTTTTTTTCTATTAACGCCTTCTGTCAGGGCGCTTTATATCGTATCTTCTTATGCTGTGAATTCACGCCCCTCCCACAGGGCGTTTCTTTTATTTGGTAGCGCCTCTCTTCAGGCGCGTTTTCATGATTTGACGCCCCCACCACTGGGGCGTTCTCTTTATTTGGTTGAGCATCCTTGATAATTAACGCCCTGCCCTAGGGCGTCTCTTTTATTGGTAGCGCCTGCCCAGGGCGTCTTTTCCTGTGTTTTCACGAACTTCTTTGTTATCACATTGTATCATATTTCTGCTTATATCTTGCATTCATTCATTCATTTTGCATTGGTTTGAGAGGCCTTATCTCTTTATACTAGGAGCCACACACCCCCTTGGTGAAGGAAACGAACCCTCCATTGAGCATTCCGTCTCTTTGGATTGGAAATTCCTAAACCAAGTCTCCATAAGTCCCCGCACCCGTGGATTCCCTCACGGACGCCGGGCAGGTTGTACCCTTTTGGAGTCCCGAATTAGTTGGCCTATACGTGGTGAGAGAGTGTTCCTAGTTGGCATTGAAGTTCAAATCATATGAAACTAGGTTCCCCCCCTTTGTGTGAATCCTTCAAAACTTTATTCAAATTCATTAATTCACCAAGGATCAAACATAAAAAATCAAGGTAACCATTCCAACTTGTGTGCTTCTTTGCATATATTGAGAATTTTGATTATATAATGGCTTACCATGATAGAAACATGTTCAATTCAATGCATGAGGATGCACAACCTAGCACTTCTTATCCTCAATTCCAACATGTTCATAATTCTCACCATTCTTTTAAGGGATCCCGTCCTCATTCTTATGGTCATGCCCGACCCATGGGCAACGTCCATTCTTATGGTCCCCCTCCTCAAGTTCGAGCCACTACTCCCTCGGGATCCTCTCGTCCCAATGATGAGAAGGTCTCCCAGATCATTCATGCATTAGATCATCTTACCCCTCAACAGATACAAGCCCTTAAGGCTGCCGTTAAGGGTGCATCTCCTTCATCTCTCCCTCCTTCCATTCTATTCGGGTGGCCCATCACCCATCTCCCTCCAATTCTACGCGGGTGGCCCATCACCCACCTCCTCCTTCCAATCATATTCGGGTAGCCCATTACCTATCTCCCCCTATTCATTCTACTCGGGTGGTCCGACACCCGCCTCCTTCTATTCCTCCTCCCTCACGGCCCCGAGGCCCATTTATTCCTTGCAATCCGGCCCGTCCGATTTCTTTTACGGGTCATCCCGTCAACTCCCCTCCACGGCCTTTTTTATGCGGCCCCTCCTCCTTCAAGGGCCCTGCCAACCCTCTATTGTTCATGTTACTCCCCCTCCAGCAAAACGTCTTGGATAAGATTGCTTTCTATGGAGGAACAATTAAAGAGGGTCACCGCTCCTCCTACTCTGGTTAATCCTCTCTATGCGGCTTTGGATGACATTACAAAAATGGAGAGAGAATGGAAAGATAGGATGGACGACTACGGCGTTGATATTCCAAGTGAGCAAGAACCGGCATTGAGAATACGAGCCGGTATATGATGATGAAGCTCCGCAGGCACCCTTCCGAGTTCCTTAACTTTCCACTTTCCCCATTTTCATTCGATGAACCTCCTGCTCAGGATGAAACCATCCCCGATCCAACCACCATTTATGAGACCTCCTGGTGTTACGATGATGGGTCGATACTTCAATCACTCGCACCGGCGCCTATGAGTCTCTTCCATTCCCACTCCCACTCCTAACACTGCTCGCCCCGTCCGGCATTTTCTACGCACCAAACCTTCACCCATTAACCCTCCACTAACTACACCTCCACCCACTATACATCAACCTTCACACCATTAGCCACCGCTGAGCCTTCCATTATAAAACCTCCACCTATTAAGTCAGTAACCTCCACATCGGCCACACCGAGCCTACCACTGAACCTCCTCCAATTGACCTCCCATTACCACCATCCCTAAAAACCACCTTACCTACCCCACTATTTAACCCTCCACCTTTACTTATGGCTAATCCTGAGCAGGGACCCACCACTTTTTGCACTCGAGCTAACCCCGACGCTTGCAAGCAAAGGAGAGAAACTCGACGTGTTTGAACCCCCGCTTACGCTCACCCATTTGCCAACACCTTCCATTATAACTCCACCATCCACGGAGCCTCCCGCCTCCACCTCACCTCCCTTTGTTACTCGGAAGGGGCGTGCTTCTGCAGCTACTCGCGCCAAGGATGAGCAAGAGCCGGGCAAGAAGACTTTGGCCACGACTGTGCCATTCAAGGTTCAAGAAGTCATTTACCGGATGCCAATCCAGGTTATTGTGCCGAGCATGGTCGCAGAGGCCAAGTCACCGCCATTGCTCAGGAAAGAATGCCAAGAATTGATGCCATCCAAGGGCCAGGCAGGGCACCCTTTGTTCCCTCTTCCAAATCTTGATTCCATCCTCCATACAAGGGGCGAATGCCCAATTTGTTCAACACTTCCTATACACCACAATTAATGGGCATGGCAATGCTCCATGTTCCAATTTTCCAACTCCCTCACACCATTACTTTGCACTCTCCAAGGGAGTTGTCATTCACCATTGAAGCCTCGGCAGGGGCTATTTCTCATACACTTTCACTGCCGTGGAGGGGCAGTTATCTTGATGCTAATGGGCCTTCCACTCCTTTATCCACCCTCTATCCCACTCCATCCATATTCTGGTCTATCACGTTTTCTTCATGGGCCACTCCAAGGGAAAAAAGGAGGATCTCACCTTCTCACCCTTCACATTCTTCATCTTCTTCGAATTTCATGCATTTTTCATTCATTCATTCATTCCATTCTTTGCATTCATTACATCCATCATTTTGCATACGTTTGCACCTCCTGCTTCCCGGGTTTCCAAACCCGTATCTTCACCGCCTTCCGGTACCGCCAGATATTTCGCATTTCCCATCTTATTCATATTCATCTTTTTGTCCACTCCCCTTGGGGCATCGCGCCCCCTTTCCTGCTATCTCCCTAGAACCTCCAGGAATTTTATCCCTCCTCTTTGGGCATCTCGCCCTTTCTGATTCTATTCCTCCGGAACCTCCGGACTTATCTCTCGGGCATCGCGCCCCTTTCCATTTGCTCCCTCCGGAACCTCCGGATTCTCTCCATCTTTTCCTCGGCATCGCGTCCATTCTTTTGTCATTCTCCCGGAACCTCCGGACTTTTCCCTCGGGCACGACGCCCCTTTCCACCTTCTCCTTCCTGATTTTATTCCTCCGGAACCTCCGGATTCTCATCTTATTCTCTCTATCATCTCCCAGGGTATCGCGACCCTCCTGATTTCATTCCTCCGGAACCTCCGGACCTTCCATATTTCCTTCAATTCATCTTTTTGCTCCTCCGGGACTCCATATCTTTTATTTTCTTCTTCCTTTTCCGTCATTTTTTTCATCATCTTTTTCCCTATTTCTCCCCAGGGCATCGCGTCCCTTCTTTCGTTATCCCTCCGGAGCCTCCGGATGATTCCTCCTATCATGATTCTCCTCTGCCTTCGGACCCTCCGGATCCGCCTCTTTCCATATACCAATTTCTTCTTCTGATTCCCCCTGATTCTGGGTCCGACCCAACTTCTTCCACATCCACTGCTTTGGGCATCTGCCCATTCTCCCATTGCTTTCGAGGCTTTAGTCCTCACTCCTCCTTCTAATTCTCCTCTCCTTCTGTAGACCTTTCATGTGATCAGGGTCTCCACACCTTAGTGAGGGAGTTCTAGCCCTCGCCTCTCTTCCTTTTCTCCTTATTCATCTGAGTCTGGTCTTGGCACCACTCCTTCTTGTTAAGCCACTTTCAATCCTTTGCTTCCAATCCTATGGACTGCCAAAGAGGACTATCCCACGATGATCAACATCGCCTCGCAGCAGCTGCTTCTACAAAGGTTGCAAGGTAACATATTGGCGTAAGTATGCATTTTAATGATATCATTTTCTCATTACTTCACGCATGATTTGCAAAATCAAGTGCTTCTTAACAAGATTAAGAGTGGTGTTCAGATCTTTATCTTAGGCTTTTGTTAAATTAAATCATTCTCAAAAGAGTCTTTAGGCTTGCTTTTGCAGCACCTTTGGTAATAAGAACCCCGCGCTGGGAATTCGACATTCTCTCCCCGCTTGTTGAGAGCAACCCTTAGCTGGGCATTCCACACACTTCACGGCGTCCTTAGCCGGCTTCTTTGGTTAAACACCGTTGCTACCTTGGCCATGCCATGAATTTCTGAAAGTCTTTTTCTCTTCTTTACTCGGCCGAATGCAGGTGCAAGAGGTTGACGGATGAGATGACCAACTTTGGTAATCCCCAATACGAGAGGAGTCTCAAACAGGGGCAGTCTTGACCCAAAATCAAAATCAATATGAGTTTTTCATATGAATTTCATGATATACATCTCGCCAAAAAGGGCTATTATGAAAATCAAATCAAAAATTTTGGTAATTGTAAATCATGAATTATGGCATGTCAAGAGTGGCAAAGTCCCCGCAGGGAAAACCCTGGTCGTATGCATGTCAAGGGTCTAAAAATCAAAGGCACAAAGCCCTGGCACAACAGACTACCTCTTTGAGGGGAAGCACCTTGGAAGGAATTCAAGTCTTGATATCTCCCATCCTGCGTAAAGCTTATTGTTCTTCTCTTCTCCCTCCAAGACCGAATGTTTCTCGGGTATGGCCTTGGTAGGGGCACCGTTGATCAAGGGCGGTCGGTTTATAGGGCGCCACCTTTCAATGCACGCCTAGCTTTGGACAGTTTTTAGCGAAAAGGGAAGAAACAAGGACCCCTAGCCAGTGGTTTAAAACACCCTTTGATGCTGCTTTAGCAATGTCTAACCAAAATCAAACAAAAAATTGAATATTTCTTGTCCAAAATCTATAAAAATTTGAATACCTTTCTCAAAACTTCACAAAAATTTGCATATTGATCAAAATCTCCATAAAAATTCATATATTTTTCAAAACTCATAAAAATTTGCATATTTCCAAAATCCAAAAATTGCATTGTATTTTCTGATGGTGTTTTGCAGGAACAACTTTGCAAGGACCAAGAGCACGAGATGAGTCCTATCTCCACTTATTGCTATCAATCTATTGATTCTCCCCGATATTTTTATAACATGCCACCCAGGGGCATCTTGATTGTCATCTCCCCATATCTCCTGATTATCATTTATCTCCAAATCAACTCCTGCTAATCACTCCGCCAATGGGCCTTATCAGATCTTGATCTTTCAACTCCAAATCTTGATTAGCCAGATTGTCTCCTCATAACAAATAATGATGCTTTGCAATGCCATGCTATTCATGTTATCCATGCTTTACCCTACTATGTGTTATTCATGGCTATGTTTGCTATGCTTTGAGTCATGCCTTATTCATTGCTTGTTATACTTTTTATATCTTGGCTAATGAATTTTTGAGCGCAGGATAAGAAGCTCTTGGTCCCACCGACTGGGCATCAACATCCAAGCCCCACGGTGTTTGCAGCTCATTTCTGAGTTCTTCAGGCTTATTGATATCACCATCTCCCTGTATGCATTCTACTATATGTTACATATGTTACTAGATTATATCAAGGACCTTGTGGCTTTGGTAAAACTGGAATTTGAGTTCCCCTTCATCAAAAACAATGATGATTCCAGAGAGTCTTAGTCACACGGATAGGCCGTTTGAGCCGTCCGAGACTGGGGACGATAGTTCCCTTTTTACGAGTTGGTGCGTGGATAAACGGGCTTCGGCTTAGTATCAGCTCGCGAAATTGGTTTCTTGACCCAGTCTTGGCAGTTTAACAATATTATCCTTGATTATCTATATTTTCGTTTGATTTAATTTTTCCCTTTAAACCCAGCATGCATTCATGTAGGAATTGAAACAATTGTTGGAAAAAATCATTCTGATAAGCTGATGTGAGAGTTGAATTGATCTTAATCTTTCTCGATATGAGATTTTCCTTGCCGAATTGGATCCTCAGTTCGTTTTGTCGTTGTTTTGGGTGATTTTTCTCGAAAGCTCCTTGTTTGGATTTTTATCATCTTATTTTTAATCTCCTTTCCCCTTTGATCCACCTTGGCTGCAGCACGTCCACTGGCTGGTAACCGCTCCCCAATGGTGAAACCTACAGGTTTGTGACCTGGGGTACTTCCACCGCGTTGGAAGTTGATCATTTATTTTATCCCCTTCGTGCACCGCGTGCGCATCTCCCCTTTTATCCAAACATTGTTGATTTCATTGGATTTCCCGAGATTGGCTTCATCTCGTGCTTTTGATTTGATTCTCATCAAGTGATGTTGATTGCGTGTCTCATCACACCTTGGTATCTACTTTTCAGTTTGCTACGCTCCCTTGCAAAGCAGACGCCAAGGCGGGGCAGCTGTAGACACGCCAAAATTGACATCATTTCGAGTATATTTCATATCGCTCTGCGATGCCCCATTTGACCCTCAAATCAGCTTATTTGAGTGGTTTTCCCACTTTTCTTGAATTTCTCCTATTTTTCCCCATTTTATCTCCTTTTTCCTATTTTTCGGATTTTTTGGGCATTTATCTCTATTTTTTTGAATTCACGCCCTCATCAGAGGCGTGTCTTTGAAACACGGCCTATTCTAGGGCGTGTCCTTCCCATTTTATCTATTTCTCCCCATTTTATCTATTTTATGAATTTTCTAAATTCACGACCTTGGTAAGGGCGTGTTTTTCATAAAACATGACTTAACCAAGGGCGTTTTTAAGAAAGGACGACCTCACCTGAGGGTGTAATTCTTTTGGTTTGACCGACTTCCACATTTGAGCTCTTGAAATTAACGCCCTTCCCAGGGGCGCGTTTTTGAAAAGTGGCTTTGATTCAGGCGTGTTTTACATTTTTTAATATGGGGAGTTTTTATTGCTAAATTTGGTTTTTGAGAAACGCCCTTGTGCAGGGCGTGTTTCTGAGAAACGCCCTCTGTATAGGTGGTCAATTCGTAAATTGACGCCCTAACCTAAGGCGTTGTTTCACCTTCTGGCTTCGCAGCCTTCCCCAGAGAGACTCCTGCTTCGTTTGGGCTCTTGCCCAGTCTAATCCTCCCCTATTTTGGCTCTTGCCCGTTCTTATCCCTTCCTCCTTTGGACTCTTTCCTTCTTATCCCTTTTCTATCTTATTAATAGAGCTTCCGAGCTCTGTTAATGGGTTGGTTCGGAGGTTCTTCGGTTTTTCTTCTGCTGCTTCTTTTTCTTCTTCTGTTTTATTCTCTTCTGCTTTCTTCTTTTGTTTCTCCTTCTCCTCTTCTGTCTTCTCCGTATTCTTCTTTCTTCTTCTTCTTCTTCTTCTGTTCTTCTCTTTTCCTTCTGTTGTTCTTCTTTTCTTTTACAGGAACCGAAGGTAGGCTGTTCTTGGCTAAGGAGGGGGGCTTCTTCCACGATTCAACTCTTCATCCTTTGAGGCTTCCTCCCATCGAGCATTCAAGCCAAAGAAGCCACCCAAACAAGATTTTTCTATCTTATCTCCCCTTATTTGTATTTTTCATTAAGTCATGCATGCATCATTGTTATTGATTTTTCTCAACCATCATATTGAGATCTCCCATAGTGCATCTCTTGCACACTTCCCTTACTTTTATTTATTTGCATGCATCATACATCTCCCCACACCCTCTTTGCATAGGGGTTTAAGGGCAATCCCCTTAAGGTGTGTATTGTTCATATTCTTCATGCCCACTTATATTTTTATTGAATTTGATGCTACACACCATGTTCTAATGCATATTTTTATTGGTGTTTATCTTTTTTTGCAAGGGTAATTAATTGAAGAACTCTCTTCGTCGGCCGGCCGATTTGAAGAGAAAGGAAGCACTCACATCCCCGCGTTTCAAGAGGTATTTTGCGATCATCTCCCCATATTATTTTCCACTTGAGACCCTCGCGTCTCTGGCGATCACACACACTCCCCTTGTGCACCTCGTGCACATTTTTCTCTCCATTATTGATTATTGCATGCCTTGTCTTTGATATATTCCTTAAGTGTGGATTTTAATCCGAATCTACACCGGGTCTTTAAATCAGGCGTCGGCGGGCGCCCAGCAGACACCCTTCTTGGTCTCGGAACCTCTTGATACGTCTGACTGGTGTTGATGCCGTCCGAATGCCGTGACGAGATGATTCCGGATGCCGAAAAAGGCGGAAGAAGACTCAGGAAAAGGAAGCACTCGAGCGGTTCGAAATGCGTAGGCCATCGCGGGGCGTCGTATAGTAATATGAGACTTTCTCATGAGACGTCAAGAATGACGTGTCTACAGACCCCGGGTGGGCAGGATAGTATTTGGTTGATGGTGGATAGGCTGACGAAGGTGACTCGGTTGTTACCGATCAAAGTCAGCTGGAGTGTGTCCAAGTTAGCTAGTTTGTATGTTGAGCGGATCGTGCCGTTGCATGGGATTCCCGTTTCGATCGTGTCAGATCGGGATCCGCACTTCACTTCTGGATTCTGGAGGAGTTTCTAGCAAGCTCTTGGCACGGAGTTGGCATTTAGCTCGGCGTACCATCCTCAGTCTGATGGTCAGTCTGAGAGGACCATTCAGACTTTGGAGGACATGCTGAGATCCTTCTGCCTGGAGTGGCAGGGGAGTTGGATTCATCACCTACCATTGGTGGAGTTTGCCTATAACAACAGCTATCATTCGAGCATTGGGATGGCTCCTTATGAGGCATTGTATGGGCGTCCTTGCCGGACTCCACTTGATTGGTTTGAGATTGGTGAGCGTGTTTTGACGGGACCAGAGTTGGTGCAGCAATGCGTGGATGTTGTGCACTTGGTTCGTCAGAACATGTTGGCGGCCCAGAGTCGGCAGAAGAGCTATGCTGACCGTAGGAGGCAGCCTCTCGAGTTCGCCGTGGGCGATCGTGTGTTCTTGAGAGTTTCTCCGATGAAGGGGGTGATGTGTTTTGGACGGCGTGAAAAGCTGAGTCCCTGCTACATTTGTCATTTTGTGATCTTGGAGCGCATCGGTGAGGTTGCTTACCGGTTGCTGTTACCCCTTGAGTTGGCATCGGTGCATGACGTGTTCCACGTCTCGATGTTGCGGAAGTATTTGCCCGATGACTCTCATGTGCTCGAGTTTTCTGTTTGGCCTGAGGTGACTCCAGATCTCTCTCTCCCAGAGTTTCCGATTCGCGTGGAGGATAGGCGAGAGCAGCGCCTGCGGAACAAGGTCATCCCCTTGGTAAAGGTGGTGTGGCAGCGGCACTCTGGTGGTGAGGCTTCTTGGGAACGTGAGGACAAGATGCGTCAGTAGTTTCCGTACCTGTTTGAGTTAGTCTTCCTCTTCTTTCCCCTTGGGTTGGTCTCAATTTCGAGGACGAAATTCCTTAAGGGGGAGGGCTGTAATATCTCGGACCTTTTGGATCCTTTTCGTGGGTCGCGGATCTAGTTTTTCAGAGTGTCCGGCTCCGTTGTGTTCGAAATTTCATTTTGGACATCTTTCGTGTTCGGATCGGCGCGTTCCGGAGTCGTTTCGGAGGCCCGGAGGCGTTCCGCGGCTTTTCCGCGCGTGTTTTCTGATTTCCGGTGTGTGTTTCGGCAATTCCTTCGGAACCTCGCTGCGGTGAACCGGGCCGTTCACCTGGGCACGAGTGGTACCATTGCGATCGGTGCGTCCCGAGGATTCCGGAAATATAATTTTCTATTTTTCAGTATTTTTCAGAATTTCTGAATTTTCCTATAAATACCCCCCTATTTTCTCTCTCTCCCCCCACCTTCTCTTTCCTCTTCTTCTTCCTCCTCTGTTTCTCCCCACCGTGGCCGCCCTCTCCTCTCTCTCTCTCTCTCCCGTTCGAGCACGGCGACCACCGTTTCGGATGCAGACGGCGGCGGTGCGACGTGGCAAGGACGTGGGTGACGTCGAGACGATCGTGCGGGCGTGCGGCAAGCGTGGGAAGCGTGGGGAGGCGGGATTCTAAAAGCGTTCTTCGCGATTCACAGACGATCCGGCGGAGCAATCGCTCCATTGAGGTAGGGTGACGTTCCCTAGCTTCCCGCCGTTCATTTCCGGGGTTTATAGGCCGAGGGGAGGCCGAGAGGGGTGTGATTGAGCATGTTGGGGTTTTTCCATGATTTGGGGAGAGCTCGCCCGATCTATGGATTTGATGCATGATTTCACATTTTGATGGCATAGAATCATGCTATGGGTCCCCAGGGGTCTTCCCCTTTGATTTCCCCCTCTCCGGTGGAGGCATGGGGGCGTGGTTGAATTTTTTGGGCTTTCCCGCCGTTCTCGCCGTCGGGCGCGTGTGACGGTCCTTCCAGGGACCGTCACATGATGTGACGCGCCTCGGGGGGGCCGTCACATGCCCTTTGTTAGCCTTTGGGGTCAGGGACTATGACGGTCCCACGATTGACCGCCACTTGTATGTGACGCGCCTGGGCTGGGCCGTCAGGGGCTTTCCGACTGTTGGTTTTTAAACCGTTAGGGGTCTGCGTGAGTAACGTGCCTGGGCGAGCGCGTTACATCCGTGTGACGCGCTGGGGCGAGCGCGTTACTTCCTGGGTCATGCCAGATGTGAGGGGCACGTAACGTGCTGGGGCAAG
Source organism: Amorphophallus konjac (assembly GCA_022559845.1). Taxonomy (NCBI): domain Eukaryota; kingdom Viridiplantae; phylum Streptophyta; class Magnoliopsida; order Alismatales; family Araceae; genus Amorphophallus; species Amorphophallus konjac. The sequence goes on from JAHNEJ010002046.1 coordinate 24,193, forward strand.
CGCGTTACATCCAGCTTTCACGTTGGAACGTGAGGCGCGTGTAACGCGCCAGACCAGGCACGTTACGTTTGTGTAACGCACTGGGCCAGGCGCGTTACATTCGTGTAATGCGCTGGACCAGGTGCGTTACTCCGTACGTTCCTCTGGCAGTGCAACGCCTGCGTTAGACCGCCAAGTGTGTGTGTAACGGTCTCGCCTAGACCGTTACAGCCTTGTGACGGTCCCGGGGTGGACCGTCAGGCGCCTGGTTGCCCCGAGAGGGTTGCAACCACCCGTTTTTAGTCCGACTGTGGCCACCGTTCGAGGGGGCCGGTGTGTGGGGTGGTCCCCGTGCGTCGTCGGATGCGGGCGTCGTTTTCTGTGACTTGAGAGTCTACTCCTTCAGTGACCCTCCACTAGTCGTAGCCTACCAGTACGCGATACCGGTCACACCAGGAGTGGTTTACGGCTTACCCTTAGAGGCGGTTGGTGGACAGGTTGCAGTCGGGCCCCACGTCTTGCAGCCAGAGTCCGGCTGAGGGGAAAACCGGTCAGAGGACCAGACCAGGGACGTGAGGTCTGTGTGTGCACACGTGGTTGGGGGCGGTTGGACCCACGTCGACGGGCGTGACCCCAGCTAGTCACTTGTTTGTGGTTACTTGTTCGGTGTTCGTGCCTTGGTAGGCGCTACCACATCAGGCAGTTCACCTGCGGTGCGGTGTAAGACGTCAGGGGACGCTACCGACTGTGCTTCTAGTGGGAGGTACTCCTGTCGAGTACGGAGTGTCAGACTGTCAGTTTCGTGGCTTTGACCTTCGGGTTTGCCGGGTCGACCGTTGAGCTTCGGTTGTCTCACCGTGGCACGTGTGCCGATTTGCGTGCCGTAGGGTCTTTGTTTTGTAGCACAAGACTTTCCTTTCCGAGGTACTCTCCTACCGCTAGCGTAGTGGTTTCCCATTTTACGAGTAGGGTTCGAGTGATCCCTACTGAGTCTTGTTCCGAGACTCATTCCCTGCGTGTTTTCACCGTGTTTCAGGTGAGGCGCCGCCCCAGGGGAGTGCGTCTGGGGTGCAGCGTGGTGCGGGTGCCCAGAGGTAGTGCCAGAGGTCAGAGCCGGGGTGTGTCCCGTGTAGCTATACTTTTCTTTCTTATCTCTGTACTAGTTGTGGACTACTGTTGTTGTTATTTATTTTCTATTGTGATCAGCCTAACACATCTATTCCCCTCAATTTCAACATATTCATCACAACTCTCACCATAATCTTTTAAAGGGACCACGCCCTCACTTTCACGGTTTTGCCCCACCCATGGGCAATATCCAATCCCATGGCCCTCGCCTCAATCGCGAGCCACTACTCCTACGGGACCGTCTCCTCCCGAAGATGAGAAGGTCTCCCAGATCTTGCATGCATTAGATCATTCTCACCCCTCAACAAATCCAAGCCCTTAAGGCCGTTGTTGAGGGTGCACCTCATTCCCCTCATCCTCCTTCCAATCCTACGCGAGTGGCCCATCACCCCACTTCCCTCCTCTATTCAAATTCCTACCGGGTAGCCATCACCCATCTCCTCCTATTCACACTTCTCCTCGGGTGGTCCAATACCCGCCTCCTTCGTCCACACCTACCCCTATTCGGGTGGCCCGTCACCCGCCTCCTTTTATTCCTCCTCCACCACGGCCCCAAGGCCCATTTATTCCTTACAACCCGGCCCATCCGGGTTCTTCTATGGGTCATCCCATTAATCCCCTTCCACGGCCTTTTTGTGCGGCCCCTCCTTCAAGGCCCTGCCGACCCTCTGTTGCTCAAGTCACACCCCTCCAACAAACTCTTCTCGACAAAGTCACTTTGTTGGAGGAACAATTAAAGAGGGTTACGAGCCCACGGCCCGCTCCTCCTACTCCAGTCAATCCCCTTTATGCGGCTCTAAATGACATTACAAAGATGGAGAAAGATTGGAAGGATAGGAGAGACGGCTACGGCGTCGACAGTTCAAGCAAGCAAGAGCCGGCAGATTTCAACGTTCAAGTGGACGCTGTCCATCCTCCACCCATTCACCCGTTCATTCATATGGCCCTCTGCCTCCGCCTACGCATTCACACTTGCATTCACCACATCATCTGCAATACCATTACATTCCACCACCTACTAATACATCTCCACCATGGCATCCACTTGAACTCGATAATGAAGAACCGGCAATTGAAGAATTCAAGACGGCACATGATGATGAAGCTCTGCAGGCATCCCTTCCGAGTTTTCTTCGTTTTCCTCTCCCTCCGCTACCACTGGATGAACCCCCTGCTCAAGACGATGCCATCGTCCTTAATATAACCCCCGCTTCTAAGACTTATTGGTGTTATGACGAGGATCAATACTCCAATCACCCATGTCGGCGCACCAAGACATGTCTCCTACCCCAGACACCGCTCGCCCCATCCGGCGTTTCCTCCGGACCAAACCTGATACTTTTACACCTCCTGCTATACCATCAGCCTCCACAGCACCGGCCTCCGCTAAACCTCCACCTACTATACCATTAGCCTCCACTTCATCAGCTAACCTCCTATTACCGCCACCTCGGCCCTCCATTATACTTTAACCCATGACCTAGCCACTCCTATTCCACTACTTAACCCTTCACCCTTACCCGTGGCTAATCCTGAGCAGGATTCACCCCTTTTTGCACTCGAGCCAACCCCGACTGCTTCCGAGCAAAGGGAGAAGCTCGACGTGTTTGAACCGCCATTTCACTCACCCTTTCTCCAACACCTTCCATTATACCTCCACCATCTATGGAACCTTCCGCCTCCACTTCACCCCCCTTTACTACTCGGAACGGGTGTCCTTCTGTAAGTACTTGTGATGAAGATGATCAAGAGCCGGAAAAGAAAGATTTGGCCGCGGCCATGATGTTCAAGATGCAAGAACTTATTTGTCGAATGCCAATCCGGGTTGTTGTGCCAAGAATGGTCGAAGAGGCCAAGCCCCCACCGCTGCTCGCCAGGAGAGAATGTCAAACTTTAATGCCGTATAAGTCTATGTCCAAGGGCCAGACAGGGCACCCCTTGTTCCGATCCTTCAATCTGGAACCTTCTATTTCATACAAGGGGCGAACGCCCGCTTTGTTCAACACTTTTCAAACACCACAATCCTTGGATATGACAATGCTTCACGCTCTAATTTTCCAATTCTCTCACATTGTCACTCTTCACCCTCCAAGGGAGTTGGCAGTGATTGTTAAAGCTTCATCACAGACTTTGATTTTATCGGTTGTACACTTTTGCTGCCGTGGAGGGGTAGACATGCTTCCACTAAGGGACCTTCCACCTTCTATTCAACTTCACCCACATTCACATCTATCATCGATTTTTCATGGGCCACTCCACAGGCGAAGAGGAGGATCTCATCCTCTCATCCCTCGTATTCTTCACATTCTTTGCATTTCATGCATTCATTGCATCTGTTGCATTGCATCCGCATACATTTGCACTTCTTCTTTCCCGGGTTTCCGACCCGTATCTTCCCGCCTTCCGGAACCTCCGGATCTTCCGCATTTCCCATCTTATTCATCTTCATCCTCAGGATCTGCGGGTCCCCTTACACTGCCCGGGCATTGCACCCTCTCCAATCTTTCCTCAGGGCATCGCGCCCCTTTCCAACCATTGCATCCGGACTCCCCGAATTTCTCTCCCGTCCTCCCTGGGCATCGCGTCCCATGGTATCTTCCTCCTCCGGAACCTCCGGATCTCGCTCTTTGGGCATCGCGCCCCTGCACACCCTCAAGTCCGGATCTTCTGGGCTTCTTACTGATTCTCCCTGGGCATCGTGCCCCTTTCCGTCTTCTTCCTCTGGAACCTCCGGACTTTCTCCCAGGGCATCGCGCCCTTTTCTATCTTCTTCCCCCGGAACCTCCAGATCCTTCACCCCTCTCTCAATCCCTTGGGCATGACGCCCCTTTCCATTTTCTACCCCCGGAACTTCCGGACCTTCCATCTTTCCTCCAATTCATCCTCTTGCTTCTCCGGGACATCATGTCCTTCATTCTTTTCTTCCTTTTCTATCATCTTTTTCCATTCCGAGGGCAACGCGTCCCTCGATATTTCCCTCCGGAACCTCCGGACCCTCCTGATCCTTTTCATCCACTCTTCCCTGGGCACCGTGTCCCTCGGCATCTCATTCCTCCGGAACCTCCGGACCCTCCATCTTTCTTCCGATTCATCTTTCTGCTCCTCAGGGACATCACATCCTTCATTTTCTTCCTCCTTTTCCATCATCTTTTTCCCTATTTCTTCCCTGGGCACCGCGTCCTTCGATATCTTATCCCTCCGGAGCCTCCGGATGATTCCTCCTATCACGATTCTCCTCCTTTACTCCCAGACCCTCCAGATCCGCCTCTTTCCATCTATCAATTTCTTCTTCTGATTCCCCCTAATCCTGGGTCCGACCCAACTTCTTCCACATCCACTGCCTTGGGCATCTGCCCATTCTCTCACTGCTTTCGAGGCTTTAGTCCTCACTCCTCCTTCTAATTCTCCGCTTCTTCTGTAGACCTTTCATGTGATCAGGGTCTCCACACCTTAGTGAGGGAGTTCTAGCCCTCGCCTCTCTTCCTTTTTTCCTTATTCGTCTGAGTCTGGTCTTGGCACCACTCCTTCTTGTTAAGCCACTTTCAAACCCTTTGCTTCCAATCCTTTTGACTGCCAAAGAGGACTATCCCACGATGATCAACCTCGCCTCTGACAGCTGCTTCTACAAAGGTTGCAAGGTAACATATTGGCGTAAGTACTCATTTCATGATATCATTATCTCATTGCTTCACGATGATTTTCAAAATAAAGTGCTTCTTAACAAGATTAAGAGTGGTAGTCAAGACCTTTATCCTAGGTCGAATCTTTATCTTTACTAAATCATTCTCAAAACAGTCTTTTAGGCTTATTTTTGTAGCACCTTTGGTAATAAAAACCCCACGCTGGGAATTCAACGCTCTCTCCCTGCTTGTTAAGAGTAACCTTCAGCTGGGCATTCCACACACTTCACGGCGTCCTTAGCCGGCTCCTTTGGTTAAAACACCGTTGCTACTTTGGCCATGCCATGAGAATATCCTGAAAGTCTTTTCTCTTCTTTACTCAGTCGCATGCAGGGGCAAGAGGTTGACGGATGAGATGACCCACCCAGGTAATCCCCAATACAAGAGGAGTCTCAAATAGGGGCAGTCTTGACCCAAAATCAATATGAGTTTTCATATGAGTTTTCATGATATACATCTCGCCAAAAGGGCTATTATGAAAATCAAGTCAAAATTTCGATAAAAGTAAAATTATGAATTATGGCATGTCAAGAGTGGCAAAGTCCCCGCAGGGAAAACCCTGGTCGTATGCATGTCAAGGGTCTAAAAATCAAAGGCACAAAGCCCCGGCACAACAGACTACCTCTTTGAGGGGAAACACCTTGGAAGGAATTCAAGTCCCGACATCTCCCATCCTGCATAAAGCTTATCCTCAATTATTCTTCTCTTCTCCCTCTAAGACCGAATGTTTCTCGGGTATGGCCTTGGTAGGAGCACCGTTAATCAAGGGCAGTCAGTTATAGGGCGCCACCCTTCAATGCACGCTCGGCTTTGGGTAATTTTAGCAAAAGGGGAAGGAACAAGGACCCCTAGCCAGTGGTTCAAAAACACCCTTTGATGCTGCATTAACAATGTCTAAACCAAAAAAAAATAAAAATAAAAAAAAAAAAAAAAAACTTGAATATTTCCTAAGTCAAAATCTAAAAAAAAAATTTTCTAAGCCAAAATCCAAAAAAAATTGAATATTTTCTGATCAAAATCCAACAAAAATTGAATATTTTCAAAATTCATAATAAAAATTCAAATATTTTTCAAAATCCATATAAAAATTCAAATATTTTCAAAACTCATAAAAATTTGCATATTTCAAAATCCAAAAAAAATTGCATTGTATTTTTCTGATGGTACTTTTTACAGGAACGACAACTTTGCAAGGACCAAGAGCACGGGATGAGTCCTCTCCATTCATTGCCATCTACCTTTTGATTCTTCCCATGTTCACAATTGATCACATCTTCATAATTTGCTACGCATTACTCCGATTATTCATCTCCAAATCTTTTTTATCAAATCTTGCTGATCACTCCGCCGATGGGCATTATCAGATCTTGATCATTCAACTCCAAATCTTGATTAGCCAAGTTGTCATCCTCATGACAAACGACAAACAATGATGCTATGCTATCTATGCTTTAATGATGCTATCTATGTTATTCATGCCTTTCACGCTGTGCACACTTGAATGCTATTCATGATATGATACATACATGCTATTGATGCTTTGATTCATGCTATGCTTGCTATGCTTAAATGACTTATTCATTGCTTGTTATCTTTTATATCTTGGCTGATGAATCTTTGAGCGCAGGAAGAAGCTCTTGGTCCCACCGACTGGGCATCATCATCCAAGCCCCACGGTGCTTGCACCTCATTTCTCAGTTCCCCCATGCTCATTGCTATCACCATCCCCCCTGTATGCATTCTACTATATGTTACATACGCTACTAGATTATATCAAGGACCTTGTGACTTTGGTAAATCTAGGATTTGAGTTCCCCTTCATCAAAAATAATGATGATTCCAGAGGAGTCTTAGTCACACGGATAGGCCGTTGAGCCGTCCAAGACTGGGGACGATGGTTCCCTTTTGCGAGTTGATGCGTGGATAAACGGGCTTCGGCTTAGTATCGGCTCGCAGAATGGGTTTCTTGACCCAATCTTGCAGTTTAACAATATTATCCTTGATTATCTTATATTTTCATTTGTTTTAATTTTTCCTTTTAAACCCAGCATGCATTCATATAGGAGTTTGAAACAATTTTTGGAAAATCATTCTGATAAGCTGATTTGGAGAGTCAAATTGATCTTAATCTTTCCAGATATGAGATATTCATTGCTGATGGAATCCTCAGTTCGTTTTGTCACTGTTTTGGGTCATTTTCTCGAAAGCTCCTTGTTTGGATTTCTATCATCTTATCTCAATCCTTTTACTTTGATCCACCTTGGCTGCAGCACGTCCACATTGGCTGGTAACCGCTCCCCAATGGTGAAACCTACAGGTTTGTGACCTGGGGTACTTCCACCGCGCTGGAAGTTGATCATTCTCCTTCGTGCCCGCGTGCACACTCCTCCTCTTATCCAAACATCGTTGATTTCATTGAATTTCCTGGGATTGCTTCATCTCGAGCTTTTGATTTCATTCTCATCAAGTGATGTTGATTGCGTGTCTCATCACACCTTGGCATCTACTTTTCAGTTTGCTCTGCTCCCTTGCAAAGCAGACGCCAAGGCGGGGCAGCTGTAGACACGCCAAAATTGACGTTACTGTGAGTGCATCTCGTATTACCTTGTAATGCCCCAATTTGACCCTCCAATTAACTTTGTTTGAGTTATTTTCCCCAATTTTCTTGGATTTCTCCCTTTTTTTCCCTCTTCTTATTTTTCCCTATTTTTCTGGATTTTTTGGGCAGTTTTCTCTATTTTTTGGATTTCACGACTTGAAGTGGGGCGTGTTTTAATTAACGGCCTGGTCTGAGGCGCGTTTTGAAGAAAGGACGACTAGAGGCAAAGGCGTCAGTTTCTGGAATTTTCTGGTTTCCAAAACAGAAAAATAAGAATTAACGACCCTCCTTGGGTCGTGTTTTTAAATAACGCCTCTCCCTCAGGCGTCTCTTCATCATTTTTAAATACAGAAAGTTTTTATTGCTAAAATTAAATCAGTGAATTAGCGCCTTTGTCCCAGTCGTGATTTCAATTAACGCCTTGACCAAGGTCGTCAATTCTTGTTCAATTCCGAACTCCACATCACCCCTTCCCTTCCTCACTTACACTCCTTTTTCACTTGCGAGAGGGTTCCTATGACTTTCCAAGGTTGAAGGGACACTTGCCTAAGGTTTATCTCTTCCAATCCAACTAAAACATGTTTTCTTATTTTCTCTTGAATTAATTCTGAATTTCCCTTCCTTTCCTCATTTAACCTCCTTTTCCACTTGGGAAAGGGTTCCTATGACTTTCCAAGGTTGAAGGGACACTTGCCTAAGGTTTATCTCTTCCAAATCCAACTAAAACATGTTTTCTTATTTTCTCTTGGAATTAATTCCGAATTTCCCTTCCCTTCCTCATTTAACCTCCTTTTTCACTTGGGAAAGGGTTCCTATGACTTTCCAATGTTGAAGGGACACTTGCCTAATGTTTATCTCTTCCAAATCCCACTAAAACATGTTTTCCTAATTTCCCTTAGAATTAATTCCGAATTTCAACCCTATAAATAGAATCTCTCTCTCCCTTGTGAAAATCATAAAGATCAATTCAAGAGGAGGTGCTGCCGGACCAAAGGCTCAAGGAGGAAGACTCCCATGCACCTAAAAGCTTCATCCATGGAGTTCTTCTTCCTCTATTGAAGATTTGAAGCCTCTACATCCATGGAGTTCTACATCATCTTCTTCCTCCATTGAAGATCTTCATCCTAGCTTGAAGCCAAATTGGAGAAAACCACTAAGCTTTCACCCTCCTATCTCTTATTTTTGCTTTAGTTAATTGCATGCATCATATCATATTTTTCTTTTATCTCTTTTTATCTCAATATTGAGATCTTCCCCTATTGTGCACTCTAGCACATCTCCCTTAGTGCAACACTTGCACATCTCCCTCTATTCTTCATCATACATCATCTTTTACCTACCCTTTTGCATAGGGGTTTAAAGGCCAAACACCAATAAGGTGTGTTCATATCCATGCTTTCTATGTCCATATTTACATTTGGATTTGATGCTACACATCTTGGTTTCTAATCCATGTTTGTTTATTGGTGTTTGTTAATTTTGCAAGGGTAATCAATCAAGGAAAACTCTCTTCATCGGCCGGCCGATAGAAAGAGAAGGTGCACTCACAATCTCCCCCGCATTTAAGGTATTTATATCGCGATCCCTCCATTGATTATTTGTTATATCCTTTGAGGCCCTCGCGTCTCTGGCGATCACATTCCCCTTAGCATCCTCTCATGCTCCCATTTTCTCCCTCTTTTCCCATTCTTCTATTCATTTTCTTTTTCCTTTTAATTGTTATAAGTGGATTTCTTAGAATCTACAAATTGGTGATCACGGTGGGACCCCTTTCGTTTTTCTTTTGGTTACCCTTTCCCCTTGGGCACCCACGTGTGCCATCTCCCTTTTACACCCACGGTGCGCCTCCTTTTGCTCCACGTAGCACTCTCTCCCTATGTGAACCGTTAGTTTGGTAGATTTTTAGAAACTCCATTTATCCATCTCTTAAAAAAAAATGATGAGCATGCTATATCTTCTTGAAGTTTGATTGCCATGCTGTGATTGTGAGTGCTTCCATTACTATCGGTTTTTTTATCACTGTTGAGCTTTCTGGCCTTTGGAGTGGTTACAGGAGGAATTAACGCCTTTCATAAGGGCGTCATTTTTAATTAACGCCACTCTTAGGGGCGTCATTTTCATGATTCACGCCTTTATCTAAGGCGTCTTTTTTTCTCCGTCTCATCTGCACCTCTCCCCCTCTCTGTCTCTCTCCTAATCTCTCTTTGTTTTAACGCCTTCTGTCAGAGGCGTCTCTTGCTAAATTGACGCCTTCCACAGGGGTGTCTTTTCTCCTTAAAACGCCTTCATCTAAGGCATCATTTCTTCTACCACCTAGCTCTCCCTGTGGCTTACAGTGATTGACGACAGCCCCTCTGTCGCGTTCTCCTAAGATAGCGACTTTTGATAAGTCGCTAATTACCTGTGTGTTGACATCGGCCGCACTGCTGTACGTAGGCCATGCAGTCGCGCTGTAAGGTGGGCCACCAGTAACCCTGCCGTAGCAGGATCCGGGCGAGTGACATTCCCCCTGAATGCGCTCCGCATAGGCCTTCATGAATATCTTGGATGGCTCAGCTGGCTTCATCGGGGCCGAGACACTTCAGGAGGGGACCGGAGAAAGATCTCCGGTAGAGAGTGTCATCTAGAATGATGAAACGCCGGGCTTGGTACTTCAATCTGCGGGCCTCCCGAGGGTCGGAAGGCTCTTGAGAGTCCCGGAGCCATGACAGGTAGGGGGTGCGCCAGTCGCTCGGAATGGCTGAGTCAACAGCAAGGAGCTCCGAGTCAATGCTCGGGCGCTCTAGCTCCTCAAGGAGGACCGATCGGGTACCTTCAGGGTCGAGAGAAGAGGCCAACCGAGAGAGGGCATCCGCTCGGGAGTTTTCCTCCCGAGCTATTCGGACTACCTCGAATCTCTCGAACTGTTGGGCCAGGTCTCTGACCAGTTGAAGGTATTTGATCATTGGTGCCTCTCGAGCTTCGTATTCGCCGTTGACTTGGCTAGTGACCAACTGGGAGTCAGTGTGGATTTTGACTCGCTCAGCCCCCAACCGTCGGGCCATGCGTGCTCCCGAGATAAGGGCCTCATACTCGGAGGTGTTGTTGGATGCTTGGAAGCTGAACTTCAAGGCGTACTGTAGCTCTACCCCCTCGGGGGACTTCAGGAGGATTCCAGCACCACTACCGACCGAGTTGGAAGACCCATCAACGAACAGTTCCCAGGTTGGCTCGGGCAAGGACAGAGGCCTTTCTTCGATCGGGATGGTACTTTCGGCGATGAAGTCGGCGAGCGCTTGGCCTTTTATAGCCGAGCGCGGCCGATAGGAAATATCATAGGCCCCAAGCAAGATGACCCACTTGACGAGTCGTCCCGAGGCCTCGGGATGAGCGAGAATCTTCTTCAATGGTTCGCCGGTTAGCACGGTGATGGGGTGCCCCTGGAAATAGGGTCGGAGGCGCTTGGCGGAGGTAACCAACGCTAGCACGAGTTTCTCGGTTGCGGGGTATCTCCTTTCAGCCTCGTTGAGCACCTTGCTGGTGTAGTAGACCGGCATCTCGATTCTCGAGTCATTTATGACTAGGACTGAGCTAACCGTAGATGGTGTTGCCGAGAGATAGAGCAGCAAGACTTCATTCGGAATGGGCTTGGAGAGCATCGGGGGCGAAGCCAAGAACTACTTGAGCTCGGCGAACGCTCTCTGGCATTCCTCATCCCATGCGAATGTAGCAGATGCCAACTTGGGCCCCCTCAACAGCTTGAAGAAGGGCAAGTATCGTTCGGCCGCACGGGACAGGAACCGGATGAGAGCGGCGATACGCCCTGTTAGGCGTTGGACGTCTTTGACGCAGGTGGGCGGGTGCATGTCCAGGATGGCCTGGACCTTGTCGGGGTTGGCCTCGATCCCACGCTGGGTGACTAGGAAACCCAGGAACTTCCCGGATCTCACTCCGAAGGCACACTTGGCAGGATTAAGCTTCATGTTGTACCTCAGGAGGGTGTCGAAGGTCTCGGCGAGGTCGGTGAAGTGGTCTTCGGCCTTAGGAGTCTTGACGAGCATGTCGTCAATGTAGGCTTCGACGTTCCGTCCTAGCTGTTACTCGAACATGTGATTGACCAGCCTTTGGTACGTAGCTCCAGCGTTCTTCAACCCGAAAGGCATCCGGGTGTAGCAATATATTCCATAGTCGGTGATGAAGGCGGTCTTCTCGATGTCTTCTGGATCCATTCTGATATGATGATAACCTGAATAGGCGCCCAGGAAGCTGAGTATCTCATTGCCCGAGGTTGAGTCAACCAATTGGTCGATGCTCGGTAATGGATAGCAGTCCTTAGGGGTGGCCTTATTCAGGTCGGTGAAATCCACGCACATCCGCCACTTGCCTGAAGTTTTCGGTACTAGGACGACGTTGGCTAGCCACGTCGGGTACAGGACTGGTCTAAAAAGACCAGTCTCATGTCCCTTGGTGACATGCGCCTTGATGATTGCCTGCTTCTCTGGTCCATGCTTCCTTCTGCGTTGCGGTACGAGTCTCATGGCGGGGTCGAGGTTGAGCTTATGCATCACGGTCTCTTCTGGTATCCCAGGGAGTTGATCATCGGACCAAGCAAAGACTCGGATGTACTCAGAAAGGAATTTCTTATATTGCTGCTGAGCCTTGGGCGGTAAGTCGGCTCCGATCCTTACTCCTAGGGCTGGGTCGTCGTTTAGGAAAACCGTCAGTAACTCGCCACCAGGTTCGGTGGTTGCGGTTTTATCCTCGACTTCCCGGGGGCCCTTGTCCTTCCCGTCCGGTCTTGTGGCCTCTACCGAGATATTGTAGCACCTTCTGGCCGCGGCCTGGTTACCTCGGACTTCCCCCAACCCGTTTTTGGTGGGGAACTTCATTTTCTGGTGATAGGTAGACGGTACTGCCTTTATTCGGCTGAGGATTCCCCGGCCGAAGATGGCATTGTACGCTATCATGCCTTTGATCACTATGAAGTCCACCATGACCGTAACGGCTCTGGGTGGGGTGCCGAGGGTAACCGGCAGGCTTAGGGCTCCCTCGGGATAGGTGGCCAGGCCATTAAACCCGCAGAGGGGGGTTCGGACCGGGCGGAGCTTGGATGGATCCTCCCCCATCTTAAGGAAACAGTCATAAGACAATACATCAGGGGCACTCCCATTGTCAACTAGAATCCTATCTACGTTACAATGGTTTATCGTAGCCGAGATCACGAGGGCGTCGTCATGCAGGGTGCTCAGCCCTTCCAGGTCTTGGTTGGAGAAGACTATGACCTGGGGCTCACTCGGCGGGGCCTTGGGAGGCTCTATGGCTCGGCTCGCCCGCTCGGCATGACGCTTCCTTCCTCGGCTGCTGTCGCCTCCTGATGCCGTCCCTTCGGAGATGACGTTGATGTGGACCCCTCGGGGGCGTTGTCGATCTCCTCCATGGCGCCTCGGTATTCTTTACGCTCGGCTGTGAACCGAGCTAGGTGTCCCTAACGGATGAGGCGCTCGATCTCGTCCTGGAGTTGGTGGCAGTCACCGGTGTGGTGCCCATGGTCGCTGTGGAACAAGCAATGCTTGTCGCGATTACGGTTCTTCGACCTCATCGGCTCGGGCTGGGGGAGAAGTCCCGAGTCTTTGATGTCTTCATAGATCTCATAGACCGGTGCGGCTAGTGGGGTGTACCGCTCGTACTTCCGCTTGCGTTCCCCATCACGGTCTCGCTTTTTTCCCGAACCTGAATTTGGCTCGGAAGTCCGCTTCTTGTCCCCCTCCCGACCCGAGCCGGTTGCGTCTCGGCAAGCGTTGAGCACCTCCTCGCATTCGGTGTGGCGCAATGCCAGAGTCACTAGCTCGGCAAGGGTCGAGGGAGGGTGGAGGACAAGTTCGCGACGGAGATTCTCGTCCCTGGTGCCCCCAGTCAGTGCGGTTATGGCTGAGGCCACGTCCAGGCGGGGGAATCTCAGGGCTTCCGATTTAAATCGGTGAATATAAGTCCGGAGTCTTTCCCCTTGTGCCTGTTTAAGGGCCAGGAGTCCCGCTACCGACCTCGGGGGGACACTTCCGACAAAACTCTATTTGAAGACTCGCCCAAATTGCTTGAAGTCTCGGATGGATCCGGGGGCGAGGGCGCGGAACCATGCTTGAGCGCCTTGGACTAGGGTGGTCACGAAGGCTCGGCACTTGATGGCGTCGGACGCTCCGTGCAGGGTCATCAGAGCGTCGAAGCTGTCGTAATGATCAGCTGGGTCGCCCTAGCCGTCGTAGGGCTTGAAGGTAGGGATGGAGGTTCTGGGAGATACCTCTGCCTTCAAGATGTACTCGGAGAACGGGGATTTCTCCTCGTCCTCCGGAAAAGAGGTCTTTTGCAGGGCGCGGAGGGCGCGCTCCTGTTCTGCGAAACGCCTCTCGAAATCCCGTAGCCGGAGAGATAGTTCCGGCTGCTGTCGTGTTGTGGGGCTGAGGGGAGCGTCTTGGCGATCTCCGGGAACGTCAATTTCCGGGTTCGGACGGCGCGCCCCTAGTTTTCCCCTTCTCGGCGTGGAGGAAGCCTCCTGCTCTGGAGGTGGAGCCTGCGAGGGTCCTCCAATCCTGTTGTGGATGAGCTGCTGGCCGCGGAGAGTGAAGCGGCCTCCGGCGGTGTGCTGGGACATATTTTCGTGGGGAGGGCTCCCTGTCGGAGCGCGGGACCTTCCATCCCTAGCCGCCTGGGCCCTCATGAGTTACACGAGGACATCCAGTTTCGCGTTGAGGGCCTGGAAGGCTTCGGCGCCACCGTTGGGTGGTAGCCCTACCGCCGCAGGAGGGGGTGGTGGATCGTCGGCGGGGGTGCTGGCGTTGGAGGGAGGGTTCTGTGAGGCCCGAGAGGGGCCATCCCCTGCCGCTACTATGGCCTTTCCCCTCTCGCAGGGGGACCTCCTCCCTGAGCTCCTTCGCACCATACTGGCTTTTTGTACGTTTCCCACAGACGGCGCCAGATGAAGAGGCGTGATCTCGCGCTGGTCCTGAGCGGATGGAGGATCACCAGGTAGTGAACTGCAAGATAACGGATCAGGGGGCCCAGGGAGAATCCATGGGGAAAATCCTTCGATGCTTAAGTCAGTGGAGCTATGGCGGGAGCAATAAAGGGCGGTGAGAGCTTGTGCGCGAGATCCCTCTCCACCAGAAGGGTGAAGTGGTTCTTGCTCAGGAGCTTTGAGCGTATGATTGCCCTTACCTTTCGTCGGAGGGTATCCTGGGTTTAAATAGTGCGCTGCCTTCTCGGAGTCCTGTAAGTCGCGGGGTCTCAGGGGGGCGTTACGTCCTCGACGTGGGCTTTCATTATCTTATCGTGGGAACATTATCACCTTTGGAGAAGAAGAAGTCCCTCGCCTTCCTGAATTCCTGCCCGCAGTGGACTCCTAACGGTTGCAAGGATAAGCAATCGTCGGCCGTTCCGAGTTAAGAGAGGCCAGCCCTATCCGGGCGATAGGCTTAGCTCGGAAGAAGATGGGTCGGATAGGTCAGCGTACGCCTTCTTCTCCCGGGCGGAGAGATGGCTTGGGCCGGACCTTTCCTGTGACCTGACCGACACTCGGGTCCTCCGAGCCTAGAGGCCGCCTAAGAAGGTTGTGTCCTCGAGCGATTTTTTATTGAGCTTTCTTCCCTAAGTGGGCCCTATGGGCTGTCACTTAGGCGAGCTTGGCCTCGTTGGGTCCTGTCGTGCTTAGTCGGGGCTGCTCTTTGAATGGGCTACAGAAATCTCTCTCTCCAATTACAAATTTGTTAGTTCATTACCATTCTGAATATACTAAATTATAAGTCTACTAGTTCAAGCTCTCCGATATTATAAAACTGATTCTTCTGAAGGTGGCAGTTCAAGGTATAATATTGGAGAGCCTGGACTTTTAGAAATTTGTGACTCCACTAATCCAGTTACCATTTTGATGCTTGTACATTAATCCAACAGTGGCAGGTCAAGATATAATATTGGAGAGGTTGGACTGCCTCTATAGATTAATGTAAAATGCTAAATTCTCTTTAATGTTTGGTTTATTTTGCAGGATCCTAGTGATGTTAAATTTATGTGAAATGCTGAAAATAGCACCCAAGGCTGATGTGAGTCATGTGATAGCAAATGTCGCTACTTTAAGTTCTCAGAAGAAGTAGCAAAAACTGAAATCAGGGACTTGGGATGCGCTCAGATTTCACCATTTTACAACTCGAAACTGAAAACCTGGTTTATGTGTAGAAAGTGCTGAAACCGGCTGAATTGACAAAAGAATTGAGCAAAACGCAATTGCATACCAGTTACATTGTTAATTTATGCACAAGAATAGGATGTCACCATTCCTTGAAAACCCAAGTTTGCAAATAGACAGACTATTCACATAAATATCCAGGAGAAATACAAAAAGTTGTCACCTCCAAACCCCAACAAGAATATTTACTTCACAGAAATCACTATGATCCTCCATTTCCAAACAGAAATAATTAATAGCACATCTGCAGTGAAGTCAATGACAATGGTCAGAAGATCAGAAACATAGGTAACAGCAAACCCCAAAGGCACCAATCGGGGACAAGGCCTCCTAGGAAACAGATAACATTCATGGCAGACAATCGCTTCCCAATCAGTTCTTTGATTTTGAGTGTTTCACAAGCCAATCTATAACAGTTTCAATATTGGTGGAGTTCTTGCACGAGATCATGAAGCAACAAACTTCTCTGTCAGTGATGGATTTGAGCCCCCTGGACAGCAATAAGAAGTTAGCATCGACAAGTCATCCTGCAGAAGAACGGACAAAGTGCTATTCTTCTCAGAACATGGCGAAGGCCACTTGTTGAATGGATATCTTACATTTCATCCATAAAAGCTTGTTTTGGCAGAGCTTCGGGCTTGTCAATTTTATTCCCAAGAACAAGAAGTGGGATCCCACTCAACGAAGGCTTGCTCAACAAATCGTGAAGCTCGCTTCTTGAGATGGACAAGTTATCAAGATCAGCTGCATCGACAACGTACCTATACAGGTAGAAGAGGAAAATGATATAATTTTTTGAATATGAAAAGGCCACATAACTGATGTACAATTGAATAATTCTGCTTAGTGCACTAGTATCATTTATCAGCTTCTGAAATTGCAGTCCCTTGAGAATGATATTTAGATTATTATCTCCTGTTGTTTCCATGAGATGACATGGAATGCCCACTAGCCCAGAACTACAGAACCTCGGTACATCAGTTGGTTTATGATTGTTCAACTGAACACTTCTTGTCAATACATTAAAGAGAAACAAAAGGTTGGAAAAAGAAGTACAACACAAGGTTCCACTGTTAGGAATTGATGGTTAAGGATGATGCGGTGCCAATGCCCACGTTAAAGGTACCGATGAGTGTGGTCTTGCACTGTCAAAATACAGTTAAATCTTAGTGGCAAATAATGTAACAGGGCACAGGTTGCGATATTAAATGAAGTAGTTGGGTGATGAAAATATTATTTGAAATAGCAATTTAGGACCCTATACCTTCCTTTCACTAGATTACATGCTTCAGTACATCAATCATTAAGAATCCAAAAAGGAATGCCAAATAAAGATTGGAGTTGTACAACCAATAGATTGAGAAACTACAGGTAGCATATTCCAGACAGAAAAGCAAACAATCAACCCTGTTACAGCATTCAATTCAAAGAGATAGAACAAAGACCAACAAAACCCAAGAAGGAGCTTCAAAAGAGATCACTCAAGGCCTGTGCAAATTTTGCTTATGAAGGTTCACCAATCCCGTAAGAGAGTTCATAGGACTTGCCGGTTAAATATACTAAAAGTTGAGCTGGAACACCAAACTCGGGTCGGATGGTGCAAGTGTCCTGCCTACCTCCAGGTCTTTTTTCCTTTTTTGTATTTATAAATAATGGTACCAACCTCCTTTGTTCGCTTTGCATCTGCTGTTGAACTTTGCCAAAAAGGTGCATAATGTTCCCACACAGAGACAGAGCTCCAGTAAGAGCCATGCAAAAGTCATTTGGACATGAAGGAATGTAGAAGCCTTCTACACATAATCCACTTAGATACAAGCTACAAAGAACAAGCAATTTGACCTTTATGTATTCCATGACATTGCATAGGCTTCTGGACGGTGACCAATGCTCAGGATCTTCAATTTCCTTAAGGATGATAATGTCAAAGTTCAGCATTATTAATTTCATTAAGGATGGTAATGTCTGCAACTTGATTTTTTATATCATGCAAAATTTTCTTTTTATAAAGTATTGTTCTAGAGGACTTGAACATTAAAGCATATCAAATGTTATTCATGGTAATGTTTATTTTGATTTTCCAAACTTCTTCCTATGATTTATTTTCTTTTACACAGTTAATTAATCATGTCTCTATGCTTTTAAAATCAAAAGTCATGGATACTAACTGATTCAAGAATCAGATGCCTAGCAATTGGAAAAAAAAGGTTAAATCACAGTGCTGTACATACAACAACCGATTGCATGTTCCTTGAAAAGTCAAATTGTGAAACATAATTCATGTATCCAGCATCGATAGTCAACAACTTCAATAAGACCACCAACAATGATAAATTTTAAGTTAAAGGTTCAATATTCCAACCATCATAAGATTGCAAATGATCCCCATTCAAAATAGGATGAATCAAACAAGGATTTCAGACTCAATTCCATGTAATTTCTATGGAAGTACAAAGTGATTCATCGACAACCTCAAATTTACACTGACACTCTTGCTAATTTAATTCCATGATCCAAATAAATTATTCACATAGGCAACATAAGGCACCAATGACATTCTGCTTAACATTGGTTCAAGTAAATTTCATGGTAAAGCCAAAGCATAGATATTCATATTAGCATGTCACTGTGTTTAGCTATAACCTTTCTAGTGCATACTCATGACCCATGGCTAAGGTAGGCATAGTGCTTGCCTCTCAAAATAGAGGTTGTGTATTCAAACGAGACAGGGCTAGAATGGCGGGAGGGTGTCTCAGGCACCCTGCCTTCCCTGGGATTTATCCAGTGTCAGCAAGGTTTATCTTCAAAATCCAAAAAGACAATTCATTTCTTCCAGAAAACAGAGTACCATTATGTGAAATACTGAGTTACACACACTAGCAAATGGAACTGAAATATGACCAAGTCC
The DNA here is from genome assembly GCA_022559845.1 of Amorphophallus konjac. Taxonomy (NCBI): domain Eukaryota; kingdom Viridiplantae; phylum Streptophyta; class Magnoliopsida; order Alismatales; family Araceae; genus Amorphophallus; species Amorphophallus konjac. Next base: position 42,696 of record JAHNEJ010002046.1, read on the forward strand.
TTTAAAGAAGGTTCAATGTCATGATCATAAAGGTTTATCCCATGAATCTAGAATCAATTTAGAATTTAGAAAATTAGACACTGATGAATTTCATCAACATATTCTGCCTTGAGTCAGCCTAAGGAACCTATCTGTTATGCCACTATGTGAGAATATTTGGAATTGGCAAACAATGTATCCATCAAGATGGAGAGGGCAATAATGAAAACAATGTTCAATAGCTATGCAAAAAAGACACAAAAATTATGCACATATGAGTATGACAATTGTAAAATAAAAAAAAGAAGAGAAAAAACAAGGGAAACAAAAGGAAAATAAAAATAAAAATAAAAATAAAAGTGCAGGCAAGTCTATTCTAGAATAATTTGAAGTGGATTATGACCAAGAACCATTTTAAATAAGCTTTTCTTCATAAAGCTACAAAATATTTTATTTTGAAAGTGAAAAAGCTACGAAATTTAGAGTATTCACAGTCTCACATTATTAAAAATGAAACAATGAAAGAATAAGACTTAAGATTAGCAAAGAATCATCTATGATGGAACCTTCAATCATGTGGAAGACAGATGCATTCATCGAACTCAAGAAAAGCATTTCAAACACCTAGATTTTAAACATTTGACAGTTTATGCCCACATGCAAAGGCAATAATAGCTTTTTGCTAGAGTGATGGAAGGCGTTGTCTCATTTATTTGTGAGAGAGTGAAAGAATGGGCGAGGGCTTTGTGTAATGTAAACCCTAGCAGCTCCTCTATTTTGGCTTTGCTGGAAGGCTAGAGTCCGGGGCACAACTTCTTGGTGTGGGAAATATTTTTTGGCTGTATGGAATTTTTTTGTGAGCACATAGTCTACACCGAGGTTTGACGTATCGGTTCGATACACTGCGTACCACACGTACCGGACCGTACCAGTCGGAGACCGGTACGATCAACGTGTGGTATGCAACCGGTACGGTACTTATATCCGTTTAAATATTATATGTTTTATTTTGTATTCAATCGACTTTGATAGCTAATTTGGTTGGGGCGTTCCCTCGTAACGGTTCATCCCGGGTTCGAAACTCACTAGGAGCATGTTGTTTTTTCAAATTTTATTTCTTCTTAAGAAAAGAGCTAAAATTAGATGTCATTTGTGAGATTCGAACCGTGAGTCTCACTGTTATACACGTGACCCTCTAACCAACTAAGCCACAAATGATTTCAACATATTATTTACTACACTAAATATTTATTATATTGTTAGCATATTGCGGTACAATATGGTACAGCGCTGTACCATACCATACCAGTAAAATACCGGTACTGTCAGTACGACCGGGCCGTCAAACCTTGGTCTACACTTGTACATCTTTCTTTTTCTTTTTATACAACAATGGTACTACCCACTTTTCAAATAAAAATAGTTTTTTGCTGTTTGCCGTATTGAGTACAATAACCTTATTTTGGTTTCACAAATATAAACATTTCTTCCAATCTTGAGGGTAATTCCAATATCCGGACAGCAAAAGTGGAAAACACATGCCTATCCTTTATATCAATTTCATGTATGCTTGGCAAAATAGTGCACTAACTTGGCCATAAAAATAAATAAGAACTAAGATAGTGTAGGATAAAATAATAAGTGTGGCAACTTCATGTTATAAGTTAAACAACAAAAAAACATAAAGACAGAACTATAAATGATTTAGTCAAATGGAATGCCAAACAGGTGAGAGACAAATTTGAAGTAAAAACCAAAGGTCCATGGGTCATCATTATGATTTTCTTCTCCTGCAGCCAAATCTCTCTTTAAACTGCAAATTTACACATGGTATAACCAAGTTCCTGAAAAGAGAGAGGCCTTAGCTACTGGAATATCCCTTAGAGTATGATAGTGAAAAATAATGCTGCTTGCATGATCTTCCAGAAATTTTCTGAAACTTCATGGTATCTGGCCTAACTTTCAGCAATATGTATATCACCTTAGCCATTTTGTGTCAATACCTGGACATGGATGCTTCTAAAAGGTTGTCAAATATGGTAAACAGACTATATAAGGTCTGGATCAAACTCTGACACACCCAGATGCCAAGTGGCTACTAGTTACTACTATTAGTCTATTACAGATCACTAACATAAAATTTCATGTAACTATGATGTTAAATTATATATTAATGCATAGACTATGATTTATGTACAGCTCGATGGAGAACATGTCCCTCATTATACAACCTAACAGTCAAGTTGTACCTCTAACAGTCTACCCATCAATCAAAATAAATAAAAATGGATCAAAATTTTGCCAATGAAATAATGATTTTTTGGTATACAACACACTGATGTTTATATGAAATGCTGTGAGGCGAAACCTCAGAGTGCCTTGATAAGGCCACTAATAACTAAATTTCAGTGTTCCAACTTTAATTCTATTGCCTATTTGCCTGATAGTTTTCCAGTGATCAGAGCAACAAGATATTAGATCATTTTTGTATTTATTCATGAATTCTAGAACATTGATTGCAATCAATGTCTTGAGGAAAATGACAAGTATGGGCAATAAGGGAATAGAATACATACACAATGGCTGACACAGCACGACAATATCTCTCCCACATGCTGCGGAACCTAGGTTGTCCTCCAAGATCCCACAACTTAATTGTAACATTACCCTTGGTTACTTTCTTCATGTTGAATCCTACCTGTAAATAGACATTGATCATCCACAATATCATGATTAATCTGCCTTTACAAACTACGTGGAAGCAAAGGATGAATGCTTTCGTGCAAGGTTGATACTCACAGTGGGAATCATATCTTCACTGTAGCCACCAGTCTGCAAAAGTGATGGAAAAGCAGTCAGTGCCTTAAACAGATAAAGATAATCTAACCACCACACCTAGACAAAGAGAAGATATACATACTGCAATGACATTCACAAGCGACGTCTTTCCAGCATTCTGAAGCCCTATCAAGGACAACTCCATTTCTTGTTTGAAAAATAGGCTACAATTGCAGAGAAAAGTCCAGAATGATCAATAAAATTCGCCATTGGCATATCACCAAGTCAAACAAACAAAAATGCTCAGCCATATTATCCTCACATTAGATGAGACACCTCAAATAAATATAGAGAACAAAATAGAAAGACGCCCAGAATCTAAAAACCCAAAAGAAACAAGAAAACCGCCTATTAGGTAAAACAATGGCGTTCTTCCCAGCAACCCGGAGGTCGTGAATGGCTTATCAGCAATACCTTTCGCGTTGGTTACAATAAAGCTATCCCCTTCCTCTGATCACACCCCCATGTCCAATGGAACACACGGCATTCCCAAACTCTCCAATTCGATATCGGCAGCATTAATCACCCACGCACAGAAGGAAAAAGTATCATGATAGCTACAGGAATTAACAATCCAAAAGAAACCGCATATCGAAAATACACATATTTCCCGGATTCAGGGATAAGCCCATGGCATGGACGTCCAGAAATAAAAAGGGAGAGAGAAGAACAACAAAAGAGAACAACAAACAGGGGAAGAAGCGCAGTAAACGGGATGCCAGATGGATGCATCGCCACAACCAACCTGCGCAGCCAATTGAGGAAAGCTTCCCAGAGCCCCATGGAGGCGCGTGAGCAGAGAGGAGCCCTGGAAGGGGGAGGGATTTAGGGTTGAGGAGGAAGCTACTTGCGGAAGGAGATCCCTTTCAGATCTTAGCGGGGGGGATCTCCGGGGACCTCTCTCTCCGGGCTCCGGCGCTTGGCTCGGCGGCTTTCTGGGACCGGCCGGCCTCCTCCCCCTACCTCGCCTCCTCTTATTCGGTTTTTTACCCGCGGATGGGAGCGGGATATCCGTTAAAAAAAAAGGGGGCCCGAAAATTTTCGGAATAATCCGACTCGGAATAATCCCGGCTCGTTATACGGATGTTATACGGATTACGTATAACATTATCAAATCAAAAGAACCAGAATTCTATTTTCTCGGTCCGAAAACATTGTATTTACAAATACACCCTTGCCTGAATGATTTCCACTCAGATTGAGATAATCTACGTGGTTACTAAAAATAGGCCTTTTGTATAAATGTCCCTATTAAAAGTGAATATACATGCAATTTATCTTAATTTATATTTACATATATACCCTCCTAATCTAAATTTAATATCATATATGTCATTTGAGTAAACTTCGATTAGAATATTCATAGAAAAATTTATCTCTTCGTCACTCCTTAAGGGCCGCTTTGTTATTGGAGCTGATGAGAGAGAAGTTTCGAGGGATCCACACTCTCCCCTTATACACATAAATATTAACCGGGGTCAGTTAGTACAATCGACCCTTGAGAGTCGATTGCGTTAACCCTGCTCGATTAGCAAACAAGATCTAATAGAGTCATTGAGAATCGAATAGCTGATCACGAAATGGCATATTTGTCGATCCCCATTATACTTTGATAAAGTCAAGCTTTGCTGACCCGGTGCGTCTCGCACTGACTCACACGACCCGATCCGACCCAGGCCGAGACCGGGTCGGCCGGGCTGTGAGTCACCACAGGGTCGGCCTATTATTTTAATATTATATTATATTATATTTTTATATATAATATGTATTTTTCTATTTTATTATATTATTTTCTATTATATATATATATAAAGTGATGTTTTAGAACGGGACGAATCGGGTCGTATCGAGACGGGAGCGACCCAACCCGACCCACTCCGAGATCGGGTCGATCGGGTCGACCGAACCGACAAACCCTGGATAAAACTCAGAATAATTCATCTAAATTATCTTTTACAAGGGAAAATTAAGATTTTCTTATTCGACCTCGTGGAGTCGAATAAGTCACCCCATGAATACGCCACCTCAACCTTAACCCATCGATTCTCAAAGAGGTCGTAAGAGTTTTTAATAATCTGTTAATAGAAAAATAATAATAATGACATAACGTAATATTTAACTCACCGGAAGAGAGTATACACGTAAATACAAATGTAAATAAATTTTCACAGAAATTTACTTTTAGAAGTAGTATGTATGCAAAAAAAAACCTATTAAAAATTATCATACAAATATACAATGATACAATTCATGTGAAGTATTAACTACTTTACCATGGAGATTTTACAATTTTAGTTTTGGACGTACTTACTATAATAATAAGAAGAACGGACGACGGATAGATCTCGGCACTGTGAGTGACAAACTATATATTGTTAGACTATGTTGTTCACAAGTCATACCCTCCTATGGCGAAGTAACATGCATGAATAGATGACGAAGGCTATCTCGATTCTATGTCCACATGTCATAGCTTGATAGCCAAGGAAACGTAAGCATATGGGGGTCACGTGAAGTGTCATCCATTTCGGAAAGAGCAGGGGGTCGCTGCACACCGTGAGTGGGAATTGAATGTAATTTTTTTTAAAAAAGAGTTGAAGTGACTTTTAAAATATTTTAATTTAGGATATAAATCACGTCGTCATTAGATTATTTAAAAACAAATAAAAAATCAAATAAAATGAATATTATTGAGTTTATTTTATTAAAAATTATTTTATATTATTTTTTATTCTGTTAAATAATCAAATGGTGATGTAATTTACCTCTCAAATTATAATAAATTAAAAATTAAAAACACTGCAGAGTGTGTAACAAACTAAACTCCTTCGAAAATGTAGATTTTTGAATTTTGTTCGTCGGAAGTGACTTTCTCGTGAAGGAGATATATAGACCCTCTTTGTATAAAGTCCGGCCCTCGAGTGAAAACATTTTGGTTAAATTATCTTATAAAAATTTATCATGTGTTGCGACAGGATTATCTTGACATAAAGAGCAACGACTGCTTTCCGGTAGAGTTAGCTCAAACTTTACCACTGCATATGCTTATAATACACGGAAAAAAAACATAAATATAAACATATATATAGACTCTTTGTAAGTATTTTTTTTAGTCTTTTTATTTTTTAGTCCTTACGAATAAAGATATTTTTTAGTCTATCAAATATGATTATTATTTTTTTAGTCCCTCAAATATTTGACATTGTCCTTATTAATCTATGCCGTTTGATCCCGCAACTAAAGTGAGATTCAACTCGAGTTAAATTAACCCAAGATGAGAAAAATATTAAACTATCCCTAATCGAGTTGTCTGCCCCACCCCCTCTCACCTCTCTCTCTAGCTCTCTTCCTCTCTCTCTTGGTCCATGACATAGATGGGGGGTTTCTGCTCAGTCATCGAAAGGGCAGAGGAAGTTTGTTCCGATTTTGCTAGGCAGGATGCCGAAGCACCCACCAACGAAGAAGCAGCAACAGGGGCAGTGGGGGAAGCAAGACCCGCCCTCTTCGTAGTAGGTCAAACAGCAGCATCGGCGTGAGCCAAGGAAATAGAGGCTGGACATCCCTACACCCCGAAGAGAGAGGAGAGAGTGCAGGGAGGGAGAACGCCCTAGGGATCTCCCCCTCCGACGGTGACAAAAAGAGAGGGAGAGGGAGAGAGAGGGGGGGAGGGGATGAGGTGAGAGAGTGTAGGGAGGGGGATGTCGGAGGTGTCTCTTCCTTCGACAGTGATAGAAAGAGAGAGAGGGAGGGGACGGGATGAGAGAGAGGGTGTAGAGAAGGGGATGCCAGAGGCGTCTCCCCAACGGCGGTGATAGAAAGAGAGAGAGAGGGAGAGGGGATGGAGTGAGAGAGAGGGAACATGGTGAGAGATAGAGTGTGTGTAGGGAGGTCCCCCTTCGACAGTGACATAAAGAGGGAGAGAGAGAGAGAGAGAGAGAGAGAGAGGGAGAATGCAGGGAGGGGGGACGCCAGAGGCGTCTCCCCTCTGACGGTGACAGAAAGAGAGGAAAGGGATGGGGTGACTGAGAGAGTGTAGTGAGGGGATGTAACGACCCAAGATCTGGATACCGGGAAGAACCCGATACTATTCGAATCTTGACCCGCCGCCCACGAGCCAGAGGGCTCGGAAGGGCTAAAAGGAGTGTGGAGGTACAAAGAAATAAGAAATAAAATAGGATAATTCAACAATTAACAGAAATAAATAACCTAACTACAACAGAGTCCAGTCCAATAAAAGTACAGTCTATGGCATATAAATAACCTAACGGGCCTTGATTTTGGTTGATTGGGCTTTTCTATAAGTTTCAAGCGCCAATGTGCATGTACGGTTCATCCCGGGCCGCTCAATCCATGTGCGGTTGGCTGTGGACCGTCCATCTATTTTGGAATATTTTGGTTAATTTTCTGAACTCCCACCGACAAGCTTTTATGCGGTCCTACTCTAGCCGTTCAACTTGATGCACGGATGGATGGTAGCCGCCCATCTCTCAGAGTCCTGCGCTTGATGGTTTTCTCAGATAATTATCAATTAATTTATTTATCACCGACAAGGCTAGAACGGTTTGTCTTTGGCCGCTCAACGTTTGAACGGTTTCATCTGAGCCGTTCATATATGAGAGTCCAGTGGCGAAGGTTTCGGTCAGTTCGATGGATTATTTATGATTTATTTCTAATTTCCACCGACAGGGTTGGACGGCCACTATATGGCCGCCCATCCAGTTGAGCGGTCTATCGTAAGATCGTTCATCCCGTCGATTGTTGAATTTCAACCGATTTTTATCCCTTTTATCTGTGGTTAAACCCTCAACTTTGTCCTCGATTTTCTCCGTGGATTCTCAACCAAATCGGATGAGATTTGATCCTAACGAAAGCTGAGGATATTATCTTCACTTTATCTTTTGATATCTCAGATTAATATCCATTGGAAACTCTAATTTCGAGTAAGACTTTCTAGGCTCTATAAATAGACCCTAAAGGCCGGGTTGGAAAGGGGGGGGGGAGAGATTTTGGTCAACGGCGAAGCTGTAGCGCTCGTGTCTTAGCGGATTCGTAGCAGTTCGGATCTAGGCTTTGTCATGGTCGTTTTGGCTATTTTTGAGGATTTTTAGACGTTCGTTTGGTATTTATTGGAATTTGTTTAAGATTTATGACAATTAGAGTTAAGTTTTCAAAAAATAATATATATATATATATATATATATATATCTCTCTCTCTCTCTCTCTCTCTCTCTCTCTCCCCCACTCGTTCTCTCTCTCCCTCACTCGTTCTCCCTCTTCCTCTCTCTCCCTCTCCCTCTCACGATCTCTCCTCTCCCACTCCCTCGGTTTCGGTCCGGACGGCCGCGGATCGAGGCGCGGGAGGTGTCGTTGGAACCGGTTCGCCGCGAGGAACGCGTAGGCGCTGACCTCATCGCGGTTCGTGGGACGTGGAGGTGAGACGGGGCGAGAGGAGTCGCGGTGACCCCTCGCTTGCATGCGGCCCAAATCCGATTTTCGTCGCGATTGAGGTAGGGGGATGGAATCCTTGCCTCGTTAGGATCGCATTGGCATAGCATGCACGCCCATCCGATGTCGTTTTCTTCAATTTCCATGTAGAATTCCATGTTAGTGTAATTTTGGCTAAATTCTTGAAAATCACTCCATGGGCATTATTTTTATGTTTTGATGCATGGATTAGTTGTAGAATGTCATGGTTTGGCAGGTTTTACTGTTTTTCCACGTTCCCCCGTCGATCCGGCTCGACCGGGAGGGGGTTTGGTTTTGAACGTATCGGTTTAAGCCCCAGCTTGTGTGACGGTCCTTTCAGAGGCCGTCACACTGTAACGGCCCTTGTGGGGTGCGTTACGCGCGTGTGACGGCCCACAGTGGGGGCGTCACACTTGGTGTGGCGGTCATCTGATGGGCCGTCACATGACCGTTACTTGATCGATTTGACCGTTGACCTTGTTAAGGCGGTTGGCCTGACGGTCTATCGGGCGACCGTAAAAGCCATGTGACGTGCCCCCCTAGGTGCGTCACAGTGTAGAGACCCATGGCCCCTTCTTAACCTCGGTGGCCCTGACGGCCCACCTGGGGCGCGTCACAGCCCTTGTGACGCACCCATCCTCGACCGTCACAGCCCTTGTGACGCCCCCTTCCCCGACCGTCACACCCTGTGACGCGGCAGACCTAGACCGTTACATGCCCCTAGTTTTTAAAAGCATGCATGGTCAATTTCTAATCCATTCCACGATATATATGTGCCATGTTTAAGTTGTTTTATGAACGATGGCTTATTATTAGATCCCGATGGAATTATTTTCTCTTTCCTTGTGATGGAACCACTAGTCGTAGCCCAGCGACTGAGCGTGTCATCCCACCCGGGAGAGGTGGAGGGGTGTTCCCATTGAACGGTTTGTAAGCTAGTTACCGTGGGCCCCTGCGGTTACCGTTGCGTCCAACAGGGGGGGAACTAGCTAGAGGCCTGGCTCTAGGCAGGAGTCAGTGTGTGCACACGTGGTCGGAGACTTGGACTGGCACTGACGAGTGTTGCTCTGACTAGTACTTGGTTTGGTCCTGTTACGCCTCTCGCTTGTCACGTTCCAGACTTGCGAGTTGCCGAGACGCAGTATAAGCCGTCGGTGGACGCATATGGTCTTGTTCTTCTAGTGGGCCGTTCCGTCTCTCACTTCACTTGGTTAGTGATAGTTTATTCTGTTGGTAGATTTATTTCCTGTCGTTATTATTTATTAATTTGTGCATCTGCCTGGTTATTATTTAAATGCATGCTCTAATTACTTTTACATTTGCCTGCTTGTCTGCTTCGTTGAGGTAGGGATCCGCATGACCCCTACTGAGTCTGGCTGTGACTCACCCTTCTTTCTTTCAGGTGAGCCGCCCCAGTCGTCCGCCGGTCCTTCTCATGGTTGTGCCGACTGTCGTTAGAGTGTCAGCTGTGGTCGGTTTGTCTTTTTGTTCTTTTGAGTCGGGGTATGCCCTGTGTAGTTGTTCAGTGGACCTCTGTTATTTGTAAATCTGGACCATTGTATATATTTTATAACTTTGATATTTTAAATTGCTTCCGCACTTATTTATTAATTGTTGTCCTAATTAATATTGCGCGTCTGCGGTCTCAATTCGTTATGCAACTCCTCATCAAACTCCACTAACCCTTCAGGGGCCTCATCAACCTCTTGGGTGGCTTCCCCAGTTCTTGGTATCGGTGTATCGATGTTATCGGTATATCGGTATCCGGAGCTCTGGGTCGTCACAGAAGCCCTGCCGCATTCTTGAGTGACCTAGCACCAAAGAGGGAGGCTTTCTACGTCCATATAAGCCTCCGGTTCAGGGAGTAGTCAAGCTTTGAGTCTTTATGTTTGATTGGTTTTGTCTTCTTTGTCATTGCATGCACTATTCCTATCATTCTCTCCCCACATTTTTCTTCATCCTCATTACCATGCACACATCCACCTGCGTTTTTGACACCCTAGGGGTTTAAAATCTCCCAGGTATCCTCGTTTCCACTTAGTCACGTTCACTTCTTATTATTTTGACATTTACTACACCTCTCAGTTCTAATCTATGTTGTTTCTTTGTGTTTTCACGTTATTTTTGCAGGTCAGCAATCCCTAGCACGAGGCCCATCCCCTCTGGCCGGCTGGAGAGGGTGAAGGTTGGACCCCTTTACGACTTCTGGCTCGGAGGTCTTGCGCGGTGCTCTGCGATTCGTTCGAGAGGACGTGCGGTGCCGATTGGAGCGTCCATCATCTTCCTGCGGTCGTGACTAAGCCGCTCAACAGCCAGGAGTCCTTCATCCCGCATCTCCTGCAGCGCCCTTAGGCGGTCTATCGTAAGACCGTGCAAGCTATAGGCGGTTCTACCTGGACCGCTCATCTTCCCAGCGCTGCAGCTAGGCGAGTGTCTCTCCCTCTTTCCAAGACACGGCGTGTTCATCACGTCCGGCGCTTTGGTGGCGATCACGGTTTGTTATACTTCCCCTTTTCCTTCCATCTTCATCTGTTTCTCATGTCGGATATGCTAGAATAGACATCGAGAAGACACTTGGAAGGAACGTACGGGAGGGAGAAAATATATCTACATCGGGTAAGCCGCTCCACCACTCCCGGGTGAGTCAGCACACATGTGCTGTAAGAAGGTTACGACCAGTGGGAGGTCACTAAATGTGAACACGGAAAGCCACGCACGCGCCCATCGTGAGTAACGCGGAGTAACAGGTGGCGCGACACCACTGGACTCTGGATAGCCCACTAGACTTACTAAATCCAACGGTCCTTGAGTCACGAGACTCGAGGTCAAGACTGTCGTATACAACGGCACAACGCCGTTAATCTAGCCTAATCCCTAGGTCTAAAACCTCGGCACGATGACTCACGAGGGAGTTCACAACTATCGAGACCATTCCCTTATAAAGGGAACTCAAGAGACCTCCAATCCCAGGCTGGGTGATTGGACTCACAGTCCGAGGCCATACGCACAGTCCACACGGAAACCACTTCCCGGAGAAACCCACGTCGTGTGGGGAAACCCCACAACACTCATACCGACATACAGTGACTCGATCTAGCGAGAACATGGAAGCCAAGAACACAAAGGGTCATCCAGACCCTCCAAACCCATGGGCACGCTAATCGAGATAACACGGTACCTCTAGACACCCAAAACTTGGTCACGGAACCCACGGGGTGTCCGAGACATCCACGAGACTGAAGGTCGACCACTGGGTCACAACCAGATCGACCGGGGCCCACACAACGCGAACGGAACACGGCGAGCACGAAAAACCACGTGGCGGTCCTCTTTGGACTGTCACAGTGCCTGGCGATACGTCTAGCCAGGACCGCAAGGCCTGGCCTAGCGGTCCAGCTAGGACCGCAAGCCCCAAAGACACTAGAACTGCAGGCGGTCACTCCCAGACCGCCAAGCAGGGTGGCGGTCCTATGCCTGATCGCTAGCCGTCGCCTAGCGGTCGGTCGCAAGGCCTCTACCCCACCCGACCTCGAACGACCGAGAAACAGAAAACGGTCGTCCCCTGACCTCAAGGCACTGCCTGGTGGTATGCACCAGACCGCTAAGCCCTCCTGGCGGTCCATCGTGCGACCGCAACGCTCGAGCCGACATAGGGGACCCCTAGCGGTCTCTAGAACGACCGCTTGGTCGTCCCGAGCGCGAAAACGGCGAACTCCGCAAAAAATCTCATTCCACGTCCCGTTCACACCCATGTGACGGAAAAAATAAGGGGAAACTAGTCCTCAACCTCTCTAGCATTGAGAGGACCCATTTAAATCTCAAAAACATGATCAAAACACTAGATCCAGCTCACTCCCCAAAACATGCTCTTTTCCCCAAAACGTAAAAAGAACCCACTCGGCCCCCTCGGGCTACCAAACTCGTGAGAAATGAAGTACAGGGGTTAAGGATTTGTCCCCCTACCTCCACCGAAGATTTCGCGCACCGTGGATGCCGTTCCGTAGCGAAACGCCCCACAAACCACCGCCGACGCCCCGAGCTCGTGAGCGACGAATGCCATGCCTCCACCTTGATCCTCACTCCATCCTCGCCGCTCCACGCCCCACGAACCTCGCCGCCTCGCCCCCGTTCATCTCCGTCGACCGCCGGAGAAGAGAGGGAGAGAGGAGAGAGCGTGAGAAGAGAGGGGGAGGAGAGAAATGAGAGTGAGGGAGAGAGAGAGAGAAAAAGGGTTTTAATATATATAAAAAATTCAGAAATTTTAGAAAATACCAAAAAATAGGAAAAAATGTTCCCCACGATCCTCGGAAAGCACACAACGCAGTGGTAACGTCTCGGGGTCGGAGAACGTAACGGTTCGCCCTAACCGGGGTTTCGAATGTCTGACAGACAAAAATACGCGTAAATCGTTAAACTCAATCCGGGACCTACAGAAGTGATCCGAAACCTACGGATCCTGATCCAGTAAATAATCGGAAAAAAATCCGGGGCATTACAGGGGAGACGCCAGAGGTGTCTCCCCCACTGGCAATGACAGAAAGAGAGGGAGAGGGGGAGAGAGAGAGGAAGACACAGAGAGAGAGAGAGTGCAGGAGGGGGATGTCGGAGGCGTCTCCCCTCCGATGGTGATAGAGAGAGAGAGAGAGAGAGAGAGAGAGAGAGAGGAAAGTACTTCGCGTGGGAGCGACTCTCTCATTGCACTCTCTCTCTCTCACCTCCGCCCCCTCTCCCTCTCCCTCTCTCTCTCTATCTCTTTCTATCACCGCCGGAGGTGGGTGGATGGTGCCAGTGTCGAAGGGGGAAATCCCCCTCCGACAACCCTCTCTCTAGCTCTCTTTCTCTCTCTCTCTTTGAGACTCACATCCCCCACCTCATCCGATAGCCGACGTGCTCCCCTCCCTCAACTTGGCCGGTGAACTCTCTCCTTCTTGTTGAGAGAGAGAGAGAGAGTTGAAATTTTCAATGTTCCATTATACGCAAGGGATGAAATATGTTCCAGTATATTCTCTTTTCTCAGCGTTCTCAAATTGCATAGAATTTTTTGTAAGAGTTAGTCGATATGATAGATTAAAAAATAATAATTATATTTAAGAAAGTAAAAAATATCTTTATTTGTAAAGATTAATAACTAGTTTTTAACACGGAGGGAGAAACGGGTTTGAATTTAAGATCTCTCTCTGGCGGTGAGACCGCCCGGCAAGCAGTGGGACGCGTGTAGTTTCGTTTTTGGTTAATTATTTCTATTACCTTAAAATCTTTAGGACTAATGTTTATATTCCTATTTTTATCTAATTTACCTATATTCTCTTGTGATAATTCATTAACCAGAGATTTTATACTCCCAAAGGTTAGATTTTAGGGGTACACGCACGATATTTTTGATGGTGCAGGAACCGTGCAGGTTTGAGCGGTAAATAGATATATTTTTAAATATTTTAGAGATATAAAAATAATTTAATAATTTCTATTTTTTTAGATATGTACGTAATTTTCCCATTTTTTTCCTATTAAGACTTTGATAATGTAATTGCCGACGACATTGCCCGGCCGCCCAATCCGTGATGCGCACAAATGAGTGAATGGGTCAGCCGTTTACAGCAGTTTCCGTTGAGAAGCCACCACGTCACGGGGTTGGCGACCTGGCAGTGGCCGGCGGATCGTCTGACTCTTCTTTTTGGGACGATGATGTAAGCAAGTTCCCCCACGGCCAATGACAACTTTTTGAGTTTTTTATGAAAATTATTATAAAATAAAAATTTATAAAAATTAATCCTCTAAATAAATTAGTAAAAATATCAATGTATAAATTTGAATTATATAAAAATGTCATATTTATTTAAAAATATATTATTTATTTTTGTCAAAAATTATAAAAATATTACACTTAAATGAAATATATGTACTATTCGAATTAATCCAGTGATATATTTACTAATGATTTTCTAATAATAATTTGTTATAAATTCATCTCTAATAATAATTTTCATATAAAAATTTTAATTTTTTATCGGTAATTATTTTATTAAGTTTTTTACATATTAATTTTTATAAATTTAACAAATTATAGATTAATCTCTTAAATTTGATTATTTTTTAATTTTTTTTACAATCTTATGTCTATTGTTAAAAAGTCACTATAATTCAAGTCCATGCAAAAAAAATAAATATATTGTGAAATATTTCATGTAGCAGTGACATAATAAGAGAAAATATTAAATTACCTTTACTTAACGTGGGTTCTCTCTCTCTTTCGTTCCATGAAGGGTGTAACGTCGGAGGGGGCAAGAGGTGAGAGTCGGGTGTAACAGGAAGCTGGGAGGGGGTCCGTCGAGGGGGGGGGGGGCGCCTGGGACCCAAGGTGGAGGGGGACCAGAGGGGGAGGGGGTGACGACACACGGGAGGTGGAGGGGGACTGGAGGGGGGGGGGGGGCCTATCGCCGGAGGTAGAGGGGACCAGAGGAGGGAGGGGGCGTCTGTCGTCGAGGAACTTCAACTTGAAAGTCGCTCCGCGTGAGAGATTGAAGTCGCTCCCACAAAAAATGACTTTCACATGTTACTCGCGACGTTCACATGTTACTCACTCTCCATTGTCTCTCCCTCTCCCTCTCTGTGTCACCGTCGGAGGGGGATCCCTGCACACACACACTCTCTCTGTCACCATCTCTCTCCCTCTCTCTCTCTCGCATCGTCTCTCTCTCTCCTTCTCTCTCCATCTCTTTGTCACCGTCGACTGACGCCCCCTTACCTGCACTCTCTCTCTCTCCCTATCCCTCTCTCTATCACAATCTCTCTCTCTCCCTCCCTCTCTTTCTCTCCACCATCTCTCTCTCTCCCTCTCCCTATCACCGTCGGAGGGGGTGTCTTTCTCCCCCTCCCTCTCTCTCTCTCCACCATCTCTGTCCCTCCCTCTCCCTCTTAAAATCAACCATATAACTTTTGTGATCTAGATTTTAGTCTCTAAATAGTTTTGGGCAAAAAAAATTAAAATTGGTTAAGAAAAGTGGCACATATATCAGTAGATTTTAAGACCCAGTAACATGTAACACTCTAAACATAAAGGAAATGCTAACAGCCTTTGTTTTGAACCCCAAAAGGGGAAAAAAGTGGCTTTTGAATCCTAATTAATCAGAAGTCTTCTCATGATACTTTGATTACTATAGCTCATAGCCATACGTTGGCGTTCCCGTCTTTGATTAACGGTCATAGTGCTTAAACCCCTATGTTTTCATTAGACTCTTTGATTAAGAGTGCTCCTACCCATATTTTTCATTCATATTTCTGAGTCTTAATCTGAAGTCTTTTCATGATGTTTGGTTTAATTCGAGCTTGCTCAGAAACAAAATGACGATGAACCAAAATCCTGATCATCCCTAGAAATCGACGTGCACTACCTATACAAAACACGCACATCTCATCAGCTTGTTTGGAGATCCGTAGTAATGGTAGTAGATGTGACAATGAGTCAAGTTGGGTCGAGTCGGGAAGTGAGTTTAATAAACTTTATTTAACTCTAATTTAACTCGATCTAATTTGAAGTCAGGATATCGTGACTCATATTAGTTAAGGTTTACCATGTGTACTTGGTAGTTTAAGAGCTGCTATTGAAAATATTTTGGGGAAATTATTTTTATACTATGAAATCTTTTAAAATAATCGTTATATTCTCACTTTTACGATATTTACCATAAAATACTTCAAATCTCTTATCTCCTTACGGTTACATCTCATGTACATGACATTGATGACATTATTTACCTCACTGATATGAAATTATCATTTTACCCTCAATTATATTTATACATATATCTCAAAAAGTGGGGAACTTAGTGGAAGGATCAAGGATGAGGGGGGGGGGGGGGGGCGTCCTTTTTTTTAAGTCCTCTGCAAATCATGTCCCCTCGTAGTCTATACACTCCCACAACGTGATATGACAGTGGCTTAAGCTGGCTCATCATCTCGATCCAATCGTGAGTCGTCATAATATAAAGGGATAATTACATGTACATCTCTAAAATCTAACAGATTTGATTTCATATCTTCATATTCTTCATATTACAACATATACCTCACCGTAGTCATATTTGATGATATATTATATATAGCCTTTTCGAATTTCCGTTATCTTATGTTTATTTGATTTAATTTTAAATAAATTAAAGTAAAACTATTATATTTTTATTTAATCTGCTCATATCCTTAAGATAATAATATATGTACCC
Organism: Amorphophallus konjac; assembly: GCA_022559845.1. Taxonomy (NCBI): domain Eukaryota; kingdom Viridiplantae; phylum Streptophyta; class Magnoliopsida; order Alismatales; family Araceae; genus Amorphophallus; species Amorphophallus konjac. The sequence continues at coordinate 59,198 of JAHNEJ010002046.1, forward strand.
CTACCATCTTTAGTATTATATTGTGTACCACTTTAAAACATTATATTTTACTAGTTCAATGCAGGGTTTGTCGACCCGCCCGACCCGATTTCTGCGCGGGACAGGTCAGGTCGGGCGGGTCGCCCAGCGACCTGGTTCGCTTAATTTTTAAAAAATAAAATTGTAATAAAATTTTATTTAAAGATTAAATGTTATATATATTTAATAATATTAGAATGTAGAGTTAATTTTTTATGATAATAGATCCATATTAAATTACACATAATTAATTATATAAAATTAATATATTACACCTCTTAATTAAACATCCAATGCTAACAGATAAAAAAAATTCACTAAATATGTTAAAGTAAACATAGACATAATAATGACATCATTCAACTCCAGTCATGAAGTATAAAATATAAAACTTACTTATTTGAGTCATCTGTGAATCCCAAATCTCAATCAAAATCAGATACATGAGACTGATGACCCGTATAATCTAACTCTATCATAGTGGGTGGAGGTACATGTGGGTGAGACTGAAAATACATCATGTGTAGCGGTAGAGGGTACATGAAAATCTCTAAAAAAAGTTCTCACTACATCTACACAATCAATTCTATCATGTGATACTGGTGCGACTGGTTCTATTTTACAGTAGTTGTAACATCAACACCTACGGTTGCCATCCAACATAACTCCGTGTGACCATCCAATGTCATTTGGCCGTTCCATAGGAGTCATAGAGTGCTTAACTGTATCTCCTAAATTTAAGAAATACAAATTTTAAATATCACTAAATTTGTTAATGAACTATTATAAAATAAAAATACCTTCATTTTATAGTAAATTAATTTTTACATAGAGCTATCGAATATAATTTACAAACAAATCATTTATTAATTTCTCAAAAAAAAGAAATTTCATTATTCTACGTCTACAACTAACAAATTTAGGTAATAAATGTAAATTCAATGTACAATATTTTATACAAATAGTATTTAATGAAAATAATATCATTATTTCTGCAACATGCAAAATTATATATTAAAAAATTTAATTTTTTTCTACGACATGGTAAACTAAAATCATTATTTATTACATAGTAATTACAATTTACATCTACAAATTTTGGTATAATAATTCTACAATGTGTAAAAATAAATATATTATTTAATACATCTATATTAAATCTTATATTTTTTTAACAAATTAAATTTTATATAGAATCATCTAATACAAATTAAAATTATTTGTAACATAATACAATTAAATGAATTACATAATACATCAAAAATAAATCTTAAAAAACTAACAAAGTATAAAATTTTTTAACTAATAAAATTTAATTTATTTAAATAAAAAACTTAATTAAAATTTGTTAATCCCCCTCTCCCCTTCCCCACCCCTCCCCCACCCCCACCCCCACCGGCTGCAGCGATGGCCCCCCACCGGCGGCATACGCTCAGACCGCCCCCCCTCCCTCCCCCACCTCCGGCGCCCCCCCACCGGCCCACACGCCCCCCTCCCCCCCCACCTCCGGTGCCCCCCCTACGGCCTAGACGCCCCCCCTCCCTCCCCCACCTCCGACGGCCCCCACCAGCGCAGATCGGCCCCCCCTCCCTCCCCCACCTCCGGCGCCCCCTCTATGGCCAGATCCGGCCCGATCAACACTCCACCGCCTCCATTTAACAACAAAAACAAAAAATTTAAATCACCTACCTCCGATCGCCGCTCCTCGTTGCCCAGAGCCGCCGTCCGCCGCTTTGACCGCCGTCGACCGCCGTCCAACGCCGCTATACCGCCGCTCTCCGGTGGGAGGGATGGAGGCAGAAGTGATCCATCCGGCCCGTTAAATGGGCGAACCGCCCCGATCCGCACGTACCAGACCGGGCCCGCCTCGGACCGGTCCGGTACGCGGCGGGACGCACGGGACCATGCGGTCCAGTGCGTCCCGGCCACGACCCCCAGCCCGTGCGACCCGTCGCCCGCCTGGGTCGGGTCGGGTCATGCGGGTCAGTGTGGGTCGGGACGGGTCGACAAATCTTGGTTCAAACTTCAAAGGAATACTATGTTAAATTTGAGAATATAAGAGGTATAATTTTACAATAATGTCATGTCAATCAGGGTTTGCCGTCTCGGCCCGACCCACACCGACCCGCACGACCCGACCCGACCCAGGCGGGCGCCGGGTCGCACGGGCTGTGGGTCGTGGCCGGGACTCAGTGGACCGCACGGTCCCGTGCGTCCCGCCGCGTACCGGAGCGGGTCGAGGCGGGCCCGGTGTGGTTCGTGCGGGACGGCGCGTACGTGCCGGGTCGCCCATATAGCGGGCCGGGCTGCGGGCGGGTCTGCCATCCGCAGCGGCTTGAAGGCGGTGGCCGGCAGGTGTGGGCGGTGCAGAGCGGCGGCGGACGACGGCGGACGGCACCGGGCGGCGGCGACGACCGGCGATCAGAGGTAGGTGCCCTAATTTTTTGTTTTAGGGTGAGGAGGGGGGTGGGGGGTGACGACCGGCGATCGCACTGGCACCGCCGCCGGTGGGGGGCGGGGAGGGGGGGCGTCTGCACCTCCGGTGGGGGGCGGTGAGGGTGAGGGGAGGGGGGGCGTCTGCAGGGAGGGGGGCGTCTGCAAGGAGGTGGGGGGCGGTGAGGGTGAGGGGAGGGGGGCGTCTGCACGGAGGGGGGGCGGTGAGGGTGAGGGGGGGGGGCGTCTGCACGGAGGTGGGGGGCGGTGAGGGGAGGGGGGCGTCTGCACGGAGGGGGGGCGGTGAGGGTGAGGGGAGGGGGGCGTCTGCACGGAGGGGGGGCGTCTGCAAGGAGGTGGGGGGCGGTGAGGGTGAGGGGAGGGGGGCGTCTGCACGGAGGGGGGGCGGTGAGGGTGAGGGGGGGGGGGGCGTCTGCACGGAGGTGGGGGGCGGTGAGGGGAGGGGGGCGTCTGCACGGAGGGGGGCCGGTGAGGGTGAGGGGGGGGGGGGCGTCTGCACGGAGGTGGGGGGCGGTGAGGGTGAGGGGGGGGGAGGGGGGGCGTCTGCACGGAGGTGGGGGGCGGTGAGGGTGAGGGGGGGGGGGGGGGGGGCGTCTGCACCGCCGCCCCCGCCTCCGGTGGGGGGCGGTGAGGGTGAGGGGGGGGGGTGTTTATTTTTTTTACTTTTTAAATTAAAAAATATAGAAAAATATTTTATTATATTATTTAATATTAATAATAATATATTATTTAATTCATGTTATATAAGTAATATAATTTTTGTTTAATTGATGTTGTATAAATATCATATATTTGATGTATTATTTAATTCATTTTGTAGAATTAATATAAATAATATTTAATTCATGTTGTAGATATAAATTTATTTTTTGATGTGTTATTCAATTCATGTTTAAATATTAGATTTAATTTAGATGTATTAAATTTTAAATTTAATCTTGTATGTTGTAGAAGTAATGATATTAATATCATTATTAGTTGTAGATGTAAAATATTTTTAAATATATAATGTATATTAGTTAATTTAATTGCATAATGTAAAAATATAATGTGTATGGATATATTTTTAATGTAAATATAAATTTAGTGTTTACTATTTTCTAAATAATTTTAAAGTTAATATATATATATAATGTAAATTATTTAGAGATGTTTATAATTTATATGTGTCATGTAATTTAATTAGAGATGTAATTTTAAATATCTAATTAGTTATATTTTAAATATCTAATTATGTCATGTAAGTTAATGTATATGTATTAATTATAAATATTAACCTTATATGTTTGTTATAGAAATAATGATATTATTTTGAACTAAATTATATTAACATGTATTAAATATTAAATTTAGTCTTGCATGGTACGCAAATAATGAAATTATGTTCAATGTTAATTGTAGATGACAAATAATATATTTTCATAATTTGAATTTCTTAATTTTAGGCCTTAGCACTCTATGGCTCCTAAGGAACGAATAAGTGATATTGGGTGGTCACACGGAGTTTTGTTGGATGGCAACCGTAGGTGTTGGCGTTGTAACTATTGTAAAATAGAACACCGGGGAGGAGGGGTGTCTCGGTTGAAGAAGTATTTGGCAGGAGGAACCGGGGCAGGATACTCTGAGGTTGCTGGGTGTACACATGTGCCTAGAGATGTGAAACTTGCAATGGCTAGACACCTGCGTGAGAAGAGAGCTGAGATGCAAGAAAAGGAAAAAAAGAAGAAAAGGGATCAAGCGGCAGTGAGCGGGCGCCCAAGTGGCAGCAACGAGGAGGAATGTGCATGGACACCCAGTGACTCATATAACAGTAGTTCATTTTTCCCATCGTATCCATATCCTTATGCCACAGCTACGTCAGTAGAGGTCGTGTACGCACAAGGTTCGCAGGAGTATGAATACTACGTACGCATGTACTGGGAGAACTATTCAGGTTCAATGCGCTATGAAGACTATCTGTCCTATCTGCGGACCACATTTAATGTCAGATTGTTTGGAGATGGGCACTGGCCCAGTTTGGGTCCATAGTCTTTATTAGTATGTATCATTTGGTTACATTTATAACTAACTAATAATTAATTACAGATTTCTTCATATATAGAGTTCTGTACTTGTCATTGAAATCACGAATGTAAACTTTTACATCATTTGCAGGTCATCATGGACGGACGACGTCACCCTGTGTGGGAGCATGGATACTCTGTTGAGGGTGATGGACATGTGCACTGTAGATACTGCGAACATCGCGTCACCGGCATACACAGGTTTGCGGAGCACCTTGCGGGAGTGGGACGCGATGTTCGTGCATGTGACCGAGTTCCGGGAGATGTTCGACATTCCTTTCGGACACAGTTACAGGATAGATACGGTTCTCGTAGCACACCGAGGACATCTTCTTCTACGTCCCGGGTACCTCCACCACGAGCACAGGGCGGAGCAGGATCTTCCTCCAAATCCAGAGTTCGAGCAGCACCAGCACCAGCACCAGCACCAGTCGCACATGATAGAATTGAAGCTATCGATGTAGTGAGGACTTTTTTTACAGATTTTCATGTACCCTCCACCGCAGCACACGACCCATCATTTGTGCAAATGGTTACATATTTTCAGTCCCACCCACATGTACCTCCACCCACTAGGATAGAGTTAGATTATACGGGTGATCAGTCTCATATATCTGATGATGAGTTTTGGGATTCGGGTTTCACTGATGATGAGGATTAGTGAGTTTTGGGATTCGGGTTACACAAATGAGGAGGATGAGTGAGTTTTGGGATTCGGGCTTCACACATGGACGAGGATTAGTGAGTTTTTGTATTTTATACTTCATGAATGAATGCCATTATTATATCACTGTTTCCTTTTACATATTTAGTAATTGAAATAAATTTTTTTATATTATATATAATAGGATGTTTAATTAAGCAGTGTAATATGTAATTTTTATATAATTTATTATGTATAATGTAGCATGGATCTATTATCATAAATAAACTCTACATTCTAATATTTTTAAATATATATAACATTTAATCTTTCAAAATAAATTTATTAAAAATTTTAAAAAAAATTCACAAAAAATCGCGCCGAGAGCCAAAGGGGCGGATCGGGTCGCTGTGCGACCCGCCCGACCCGACCCGTCCCGCGCCGAGACCGGGTCGACCGGGTCGGGCGGGTCGGCAAACCCTGATGTCAATACATACTAGTATAGGAATATATATGATAATATTAAAAATATAAAAGTATATAAAATATGTAAGATTGTAGGGATATATTTGTAATTATCCCGGAAGACGACGTCGTAGGAATGTAAGGCGGCAGGGGGGGTTCTCGTGCGACTTCGCCTGCAGTTGGCGCAAATCGCTTGGAGCTTATGACGCCTTGCGGTGACGGGATATCGAGTGTGTTCTATATTTTCTTCTCTACGCCGCCCCTGCTCTGGAGAGAGAGAGAGAGAGAGAGAATAGAGAGATCAGGTGGAGAGGGGCTCCTGACCCGTTTGATGCTGCGCTACACCTCCCCACCTCCGCAACCCACCAGGGCCACCTTTGTGGAGCAATCGCAACTGGGATTGGGAGCTTGCGGGTAGATGATTAATCCACGAGGAAGCCTTGCGAGTTGATGGGGGAAAGGGAGATGGTGGGAGAGCTCAGATGGTCTTGGGAAGCTGCCTGTAAAATCTGAAGGTTTGGTGGGAATAGCCGGAGAAGAGGGAAGAAGCTCTCGGGTCGCCCTTTGATGTGTTGCTCTCGCTGTTGGTAGCGGACATGCGTGGGGATGGTCATCTCACGTTCAGGATCTTGGCAGGTGGGCTGGTTCTGGCTTTTGATTCTGGAGGCTCTGTCACCGTTGTAGAAATGATTATTTTTAAGGGGGTGTGCGTGGACTTCGTTGGTATCGATTGGTCTCTGAACTGGGTTTCGGCTCTGGAGGTCTTCTGTTGGATCAATTGGTGGCCTTGATCTTCCTGATTTTTTTCTTCACAGATTGTCTAGGAGTCGGATTCACTGTCATCGTCTTTGAATTCTTGTTCCTTTCAATTATTTCTATCTAGGCGTGTTTATGAAGGCTTGCTTCTTTCAATTATTTCTATCCTTGTTAAAGATTCCTGTCATCGTATCTTGTCTGTCATTTCAGTTCTGTGTTGACTTGATGTGGTTTAGAGCCTGGAAACAAATTAGTCATAACATTTCTTCTTTCTTATTCTTATGGTTGGTGCTTCTTTTGAATCGGATGAGAACTGAAATGGTGTAAATCTGTTTTCTAGTTATTTTTGTCAAAGAAATTGTGCAGTTCCCAGCAGCTTGAAGTTATTTGATTTTCAACGTATTCTGGGCTGCAGAACGGTCAGCATTGCTGCATCTTCTCAGCCAAGAGTGAAATGATTTCTCATGTACTATTTTGTTCCAATGGTCAAACCTATGTGTTATTTTTATGCCTTTGGATTTCACTTCTACTCCTTGATTAGATGAAGATCGTTAGAACTGAAAAGTTCAAATTTGCCACAGAAGGCATAACATTAATTGGATTGGTATTGGGTTTATATAGGTTGTATAATGTTTACTTCTCCATTGACTTGGAGATAAAAAAGGAAGAGAATGAAGATGAGGAACAAACACCGGAAATCATCTGCTTTCCGTTGCAATGCAGGAAGCAGATGCTCTTTGCCTGTTGTGGTGTGGAGCATGGTGGGATGCATCCTGATGATCCATCTGTACTCAGTCATCCGTCACAATGATGATGGGAGGATCCAAGCCCGATTGAAGCATCTTTCTATCTCCAAGGAGCTGGAAGAGGTTGAGGAGGAGAGTTTTCACCTGCCACCTCCCAGAGGCAGGAGATCTCCACGTGCTGTTAAACGGAGAGGACCAAGGAAGCCTCCATCTGTGATTGATGAATTCTTGGATGATTCCTCAGAATTGAGGAACTTCTTCTTTCCTGACCGAAGAACTGTGATAGACCCATCAAAGGAAGGGAATGATAGCTTGTATTTCTACCCAGGCCGACAATGGTTAGATACTGATGGCAATCCAATTCAAGCTCATGGAGGAGGGCTTCTGTATGTTGAAAGTACAGACACTTACTACTGGTATGGAGAAAATAAGGATGGCCCAACTTACCATGCCCACAAAAGAGGAGCTGCACGGGTAAGTCGTATTTGTGAAATTCATGACGCATCACCCTGCTTTATTTTCTTATTTTCACTCAATTTAAAATTGCATGCAAAGTATATAATGGAAATGCTTGTTCCTTAAGATGAACTTATTCTTCTATTATGTACGTTCATTCAAATAAATTGTTACTTGAGTTTTTACCTCAAAATTCCCCACAGATTCCCCGGAATGCTATAATTCTATTGCAAAAGAGAAAACCCCATAGGATTTTAATGGACTTTTGTCTAATTTCTGAGGGTGCCTATCCATATCCATATTTCATTAAACTAAGTTAAGGTCACAGTACAAAAGGAAAAAAATTGCAGTACCTCACTATACCAAACATATCGATATTCCTTAGCACTGTTCTTAGAATGATCCTAGTAGGTCAGTTCACAAGAGTCAGTGCTCAGTTTAGAGTGGTTATAACTTTTCTCCATACAGCTCTCTTCTTTGTCCCTACTTTCATTTCATCTGTTATCATTGATGATGACCTCAACTGTCCAGAAGAAGATGGTCTTCCAAGAGGTAATTTAGAAAAGCATGAATCTTAACCATATGATAGTTCACTGATTAGCAAATGCAAGAAGCAACATTTCAAATAACATGCTGGAGTGTCATGATCTGCACACATCATCCATGGACTGTGTTTTAAAACCATCCAGCTAATGAACTCAAGGTTTGCTAAACTGGTTACGGTTCCGGTACCGGAAGTTCAAATTGGTTCCCCTCAAATATGGGAATACCTACACATTATTAAACCCTAATCTCAAGTATCTTTAAACTCTAACGGGAGATTTTAAACTCTAAGTCTCTAATCTCACCCATTCTAATTATTGTCATTAAGATTGTTGGTTGAATTTGTAAATTAATCCTTTTTTCTTGGGGAAAAAACTCATCTTCATTTTCTTTAAAGAACTGGCCAGTCCGGTACTGGAACCAGCTGAACCGGACTGGTCACCTCCAGTACTGGTACAAAACCGGCCGGTACTGCATACCATGAATGAGCTCCTTGATCTGTACATCGCATAAACCATGAAGAGAAAGGAAAAGACTTATTTGTCTATCCATCCACTCTGTCTACATGAAAAATATTAAGCTCCATTGTAAATATAGAATATGGCATATGAAAAGTATGATCAAGTAAATTTGGTTATCCTAAGTTCTTATCCAAAGAGGAAAGAGCTTTACTACAAAAGATACTTAAGAAGCTTACCTAGTCGATCTGATTGTAGTCCCTTTAGTTCACTTTTCTATGTGACCCACTATTACAACTCAGAGATAGATACATTCAATGGGATTTCTCTTGCTTCTTTTTTCCCCCCTTTCATTTGGTTACATCCTGAAAAAGCAGATTGATTCTAACAATCATCCATTACCATACTTTTGGGGTTCCATCCTGGCAGTCATAACACCTTATTTAGCTAGGTTGTGTCACTTTATGGTTGTAGAGCAAGGGGCTAGCACTTTAAAACATCAACACACGAGAGAATACTTGAACTAACCCAGAAAATTAAAAACACAAGGAAACTGGCAAGTTAGTGAAAGAAAGTTTCAGTTATTTTTAATGCTCCATGTAAGATGCACATAAGCAATGTCGGTGAACTATTACCTTTGTTATGATACCTGGCACTTGAGCCACAGTGACTTATTCCTATTCACTTATCCCAGGTCTTGCGACAAAAAGCATTCAACTGTTTGAAGTCCAAAGATCCCTCTCCACCAATCATCTCGGTTTCTCTTGTTATCCTAGGGGTCTGCTGATTTGTCATTCCTTTTCAATTCCCATTTTATTAATATTATTGCCTTTTCCCCTCCCCTTTTGTTCTATTGTATTCCTATCCTTTTTTTTCATTTTTTCCCTTCTCTAACTCAATTTTGTCTCTTTGTGCTTTTATAGCTCTGCGTGTGTATCATTACCTACCAACTAGGCAGAATTGGCTTTCATTCCTCATGACCCTGTACGACCTGTTTTGGCATAGGTTATGGAGGTTGGCATCTGGTCGATATTAAGCATAAAATTATTTGCATCTTCTTGGATAATGGATTAGGCAAAAACTTATGATCCAACTGCTCCAAAGATGTTTAGTTGTCTAATCATATTTGGTCCTCAGTCTCTTTTTTTTGAACAAAAAGTGGATTCCACCACCAATTTTATTACTAAACAGAGGTGATACTATCAGAGAAGAAGAGAGATTCCTCCTCTGAAAAATGAAAAATTAACTTTATTCTTAGACCAGTCTTTCGTAGACATGTTATTAAGTTGCCTACTCCAAATGTACAAAAGAGATAGATCAAATACTTTCAACATAGATTCTACTACCCCGAAAGAGAACACCATTGTGCTCTCTCCAAATGCTCCAGCAGACTGCATGAATATTTGGTCCTCACTCTTATGTTATTGTAGGTTATGGTTGGCATATTGCTGTACATATCTCCTTCACTGTCTGAAGAGACTCAGTCACACAAGTTAAATCATCCTCAATAGATTGTGAGTGTTGTCTCAATGCTTGGTTATCCACGTTGATGTTGCAGTATGGCTCAAAAGGCTGATATGTCTATCTGGCTCACATCACGACTCAGACTATCTCAGTGGACTCAAAAATTTCCTTAAGAATCTTAGTAACAGTGAATAATATGTCAAATGGACTCAAACCATATGGTATCGGCTCACTCAAGACTTGGAAACTAAGAAAACTAATCCATCCGTCTTGTGAATTATCTTTCCTTCCATCTCAAGAAACTAACTGTTGCAAAAATGTACATTTCTTAGGTGGCGGAGTTTAACTTCCCACTGTATCTTTCCTCCACAAGTCTGTAACATTCAGACTGTTGTAACAATGTATATTTCTTCTCTCCTTTGTGTGATTTGATGTCCATTCTAAGGTGTGTCATGCTTGCCATTAATTGCATCTGAATGCTTAGTCCGTGGGCATTAGAAAATCTCCCAAATGTATGTATAGAATTGTCATGTTTTTAGTACCTAAAGCAGAAATGTGTCTTATTCAAGTACTATGGAACTATTATCGTACTCATTTTTTTAAAGATGGTCAAAATTGTTCAGGTTCATCATAGAACAAAGAACAGAGGTTATGTTGTTTTATCAGAAAAAGGAAGAACGTGCAAACTTAGCCACAAATACTCATTCATGGTTTCAGTGAATCTGTTTGTCGTTTCAATCTTATGATAGTGAGCTCTTTGATTATTGTAAGTCCTTTATGTTATTTACCATGAATCATAAACCTTCCACCCTCCCAGAGAAGGAGTAGATCTGATTAAGTGTCTGATCCAAATTAGTGTATTCAACTTTAACCAAATATAGCGCTCAACGGTCTCCCTCGTCGCTGATGGCTACTGATCAGGCTAATCTAATTGGCCTGGATGGTGGAAGCTGATATGAACACTGGATTGTTTATTTCTTAAAACTTTCATTTTTAAGATTCTAGATTTTTGGAATGCCTTCCCTTGTGTCTCAGCATGATGAGAAGGCTCATTGTCTGCATCTATTTCTGGATATCTGTGTTTCATCTATTACATTATAGTATTAGTTCCTTAGTCTTCTGATTGCAGACTATCGCCATTTCATCCAATCATCATGGTACTTATTCTATCAATGTTGGAGTGGTTATATCCAGTGAACTATGCAAGGATGGGGGCAAACTTTTCTGATTATTTTGTTGCCTATTGTCATTCCATATGGTGGCACCAGGTTCCATTCCTAGTGAACTTAGAACAGAAGCGGTGCATATGAAGAGTCCCATGAAATGAGTTGATGGTGTAAGTTGCTACTATATTGGTTACATTTTATGCTTATGCACTGGCGGCAACCTCAAGTTTTATCTGGTCTTACAAGATGTAGACATAGAGGGAAGGATGCAAGTATGAAGTAGGATATGCTATATTATCAAGAACAATGGGACAATCAATCATTCTTTCTTTGATGTCAGTGTATCAACCTTTTTCAGTGTTTTATGTAATGCTAAAACATTTTATTACTTCAAATATTTTGATGAAAGTTAACCAACTAAGAAACCAATAAAGATATCTTCAGCTAAACTTTTTTTTTTGGGCAACATATACATCATACATATATATATACATATGCATGTACATAATATAATGGGAAAAGGATTAAATATGGCTCCAGTTTTTTATTCTTTTACCCCCCAGTAAGCAACCAACAATTTAAATTTATCAAATATTTGATTCTAAATCCACACTACAACTTATCATGGTCATTCATTCTGCGACAAATACTCTCCTGTCACTGATCTTGTGCTCTAGGTGTCCAAGATTCTCTGCATAATGTATCGCTACAAATAACCTTTGTCGCGGATCTCAATTGATATCATCTAAATTTTCTTGAATTATTTCCGTCCTATGTGTTTTCTAGTGGAATCAAGAGATCTTTGTTGATCTGAGGTTTGCTTGGTTTTCTGTTTCAGTTGTCTTGTGCTTCTATGGTCTCTATCTGATAGTACTTGTCAGAACTCAGAAGACTCACAATGTCAGGCTTATTTTTATAATAACCGTTGCCCTGCTCTGTTTAATACTTTGTAAACATTAATAGTACAAGAATGAAAGAGATCCATTCTGTTCCATGTCATTTCTTGTTGACTTTCTCTCCCTTTTATTTTGACTAATATTTGGAGAAATGTGGCCATATATAGAATCCTGTGCTTCACATGACTTTTACCCTCAAATACATTGTGATTCTGATTAGAGATCTGCCTTTCTATTGTGGTTGAAGCTTTCAGACCTGACTACTAGAGACTGCTTTCTGTCGACCAGGTTGATATAATTGGAGTCAGCTGCTACTCCTCGAAGGACTTGTGGACTTGGACTAATGAAGGAATTGTTCTGTCAGGAGAAGAAACAAACGTCACCCATGACCTTCACAAGTTGAATGTTCTTGAGAGACCTAAAGTTATATATAATGACAGGACAAGCCAGTATGTGATGTGGATGCATATTGATGATGTCAACTACACCAAAGCCTCCGTAGGCGTGGCTGTTAGCAATTCTCCAACAGGCCCTTTTGAGTACCTCTACAGCAAACGGCCGCATGGGTGTGACAGTAGGGACATGACCATCTTCAAAGATGAAGATGGGAAGGCCTACCTCATCTATTCTTCTGAGGATAACAGCGAGCTGCATGTAGGCCCACTCACCGATGACTATCTTGATGTCACTAGAGTCATGAGACGGATCATGGTTGGGCAACACAGGGAAGCGCCTGCTCCGTTTAAATACCAGGGCACTTATTACATGATCACTTCAGGTTGCACGGGGTGGGCTCCAAACCGGGCGTTGGCTCATGCTGCAGAGTCAATCATGGGCCCCTGGGAGACCGTGGGAAACCCCCGTGTCGGGGGTAACAAGATTTTCAGGATGACGACATTCTTTGCGCAGAGCACTTTTGTGATCCCACTACCATCCCTTCCAGGTTCATTCATCTTCATGGCAGACAGGTGGAATCCTGCGGAGCTGAGAGATTCCAGGTATGTATGGCTGCCCTTGAGTGTGGGTGGAGCTGCTGATGAGCCATTAGAGTACAATTTTGGGTTCCCATTGTGGTCTAGGGTGTCCATTTATTGGCATAGAAGATGGAGGCTTCCAGAAGGGTGGAAAGGTGTCGAACCCTCATAGTGTCATTGTGTTTGCCACCATGATTATTACACGATTACCGACTCGATCAACATGTGATATTGAATCATTCAATTACTGTTTATATTGTGAATACATAGGATGTCAAGGACGGTTCTGATGATATTTCTTTATTTGCATGCTACTACGCTTGTGAGCAACCTTACCAAAAGTAGATTTAAGGACGGTTAATTTCTGAGATCTGGCTTATAATTTGATCAACGTTGAATCGGACTTAACGTGCTCTTGGGAATTATTCCCTCGGCCGTTAGTAGATTTGGATAAATCTAGCTGTTCCTTTTTACACTTCCAAGGGGGGACAACTTGACAAAGTTCCTTCCCGAGTTCATTTCGGACCATTTGGCATGCTGTTTGCTGGTTGGTAACCGCGAAGTATGCTTGATAGGCATATTTGTTTAGCTTTTAAGTTGCAGTTGGATGCTGTATTTTTTTTTTATTGTGGGGTTTTGCTTTTGTACCCAATGGATGCAGTCTCCAAGACGAATAGAACCTTGGGTTTTTCTGCATGCTCCTGCAACCCTGAAGTGACTCGTGGAGTAAAGGGTGGCTTGTTTGAGATTGTAAAGTAAAAAAGAAGAAGAAGAAATGATAGTAGGTGATTTTCTTTGTTGATTTCTTTTTTTCCCATGGTACCAAAAGTGAAATTAGGGCTAGAGGAAGTACGAGAATATAATGTTTTGTTTCAAATTCTTAATTTATGCACAAAAGATTAAAAAATGAGATATTTTTACTACTCATAAAGTTTGGATTTTATTTTTGCATGACTCTTATCTCACGTGACATGTGACCGACATGTCAAACTAATTTGATGTAAAAATCACTCAAAAAAAATTAAGTGTTACATGTGCAACATCATGGTGTGTAATTAACTGGGGTGTTACAATGAACATTACTCATTTTTTATTAGTGCAACATCTGTCATAATAAATCATCTCCTCTATATGGGTATATCATCTGCCAATAGATGACCACCTTCGTCCAGGCCAAGGACTCTCTGTTTAAGAGGTGGTCTGCGGAAGACATAATCCGTGGATCGGTGTGTGATTGGTGTGGGGGGTTTTGGTGTGTGGTTGGATTATTGAGAGAGCAAATGAGAAAAGTAGCACAATGGGGGTACAAAAAGTTGTTACAAGATTTAAAAGACAGAGAGACATTACAACAAAGAAACAAAGATATTAGAGTACAATAGATGATTTAATCAAAGGTTCGTGAAACACGCAAACATTTTAAATATGATTTTCGATCATTAAAAATCTTTAGTTTCTCAAAATCTGTCATATAATAGAATTGTGAGAATAATCTACACCGCAATTGTGTTTTCAAAGACTGTAAGCTCGGTGGCAAGTACATGGTCTTACAAATACCAATTTTTCATATCCACTAACACATCAAAAACTGTGATAACCTTGGCCAATGTGCCACTCAAATATAATATTTCGAATGAGTCACATGATACGACCAAAACAATCACGATGGTCTCATCTGATCAAGGAATAGAACTTCGAAAGCATGGTCATAACGTGATGAAAATCCTACTGACTACAATGAAGGAGTTGGCCAAGAAACAAACAGACTCTCTTTCTCCTTCCGTTGGGAATAGAATACCAGGAATAAGGTACCACCAGTATTGACACTAAAATCGCTACAGAATATTAACCTCGGTACAAGACACGGGTAAGCGCAAAGAATCTCATTTCTTATTCTGATATAGAGTATATGAATGATCTCAAAGACATCATGAATCACGACTGGAGATCCCCACATGATACAAATTTTCCCATATGAATAAAGCACTTCAAACAATCGACTGAAAGGAAAAACTACGCACAGAAGACCATGATATTTGATCTGATCTAATTCTTCAGAAATAATTATAAACCGATTAAATCCATTCCTGGCTGGAGAAATGCTGGAGTGACCGAACAATTACGAACAGAAGCAGTTTCAACTGTCAAGTGTTTGTTTTTTTATGTTGTTGAGGAAGCAGTAGGTCCACGAGCTGTGGACTTGCATCTCACGAAGCCATATGCAGCTATTCTCCTCCAGGAATGCATGCGTATGCATCACACTATGCCCGAAAATAGCCATTGGACTCCAGGTATGATATGACTTGCTCAGCCATGGCAGTAGGTGACGGACAAACGCCATCCTTCTGTTGTATTACAATCTGAGAAAAAGAAGTGTAAAGGATTTTACAAGCTAAAAACCACATCACTATGACTCGTGAAAAATGACAGATTATAAGGAGCGGTACTATGATATAACAAGGGCAATGCAGCTTCCATCAAACTTCATACATGTCCATATTGGAGTTCTCGCATAAGGGCAATTTAAGTTCCAAATCAAGCTAAAAACATGTTTAACAGTCGTATACCCCTACGTAACATATGCATGCTTTAAAGGATAAGTCATTAGCACTTGCAGTGCTGGGCATCAAATTGAATGAGGCAACTACCTATAATCTTCATAGGGCATGCCCCAGATAACCACGAAAGAGAGAAAGGTATCACAAAAAAGGCCCAAGTCCTTGGCAAAATAGTCATGAACTGACAAGGATGTGAACATCATTATAACAAGCCCCCTTATACAATCAATGCAAAGGTAATTAACTTCATTTATTCAATAATGAACGGAGATGATAGGATAGTTGTGGTCTTATTCAATAACACAAGACTCCAAGAGGCACTATGAACTGATTGTGATTTGTTGGGCCGGGGGGGGGGGGGGTTGTTGTTGTTGATGAGGAATATTTCTGCTGGGTCTAGTGAATCACCAAAAACAGGTTCGAAGTGGAATTTGGTCTTTTTTCACTTTGGGGCTCCAATTTAACTGAATCAGAAAAACACTTCACCCTAGGATGATATGAAATGGTTTTGCAGGAGACACTAAAATCACGGCACCAGGATCAACCATGAAGTTGAGGGTTTTCAAATAGTACAACTCCTCCAAGTGGTCACTTCTACTGCAGCTTTCCAAAGTTTATTTGTGTGTTTCATTGACTTTCTACAAAAGATACTTTTTCAGGATATCTTTCTTCCTCACTAAGTTTTAACAGGCTTTTTGTACACCTCTTGGTCCTCTTCCCCCATAAAAGGCCTACAGTATCTTGATTTCCATTTGATCAAGTTAAAGCTCCTGAACTTTGTAAATGACTAGGGACCCAGAATACATTGACAAAAGAACATAATAACTATCATAAAAGGCCAACACCATATATAGAAATTTCCCAGCAACCTACAAGTACCACAGGGGCGCACTCGTGAATGTGTAGGAAAAGTAGATCATCTGTTACAAAAATAAATATCAAAACTTATAAAGAGAGTAAAGAGGAGGGAACAGAAAAAGACAAAGAGGAGGAGACAAAAATATGAATAGACAGCCAAGACAGGAGAGGAGACAAAAGTATGAATGTACAGCCAAGTGATGTATTCCACCAGCAGCATCTGTCCATGACCTTTTAGTCAGAAATGGAAAAGAACATACCTCACAATTTAAAGGTGGCTCATATGGATCATCAATTCCGGTAAATCCTAAAACAAATAGATGGCAGTTAGGGAACAAAAATTGTCATTTGCAATAAGGAATAAACCAAAGTGATCTATAGATGACGTTTTCTATGATTCAAATGACGTGGCGAATAACAACATTCTATGAGTTGGTTCGAATTCCATCAAACACTAGCCATTCAGTCTTTTCACATTCCTTTTTTATTGCTGACTTATATCACTGGGTAATAAAGTTAAAGATGGACATGGCAGACAGTATCAAACTGGAAGGAATAAAGGGATTATCATAAGCTTGCTGTGTCAAAAGCTAAATTTTGTACATTACTCCTATTTTGCCATTCATTGACTTTGCAATTAATAGCCTACACTGGCACTATAACTGAAACCCTTGACCAGCATAGAGCACTGAGATCTTGAAAAGACCTTTGATTTTTCCTGCCCGTGCAAGCTTGTACAGACCTTTTGCATCCCTGGCTTCACACACTTCTAAGGGCATGTCCATGAAAACCTATGTCAATTGGTGCTTAATCAGCTGATCTGGATCACCAAAGAAATTAAAAAAGAAAAGCATAAACAACATAAATAGTCCAAGCAATGACCTCAATGACTAGAAGGCATGAGCCTATGATGGGCTAGGGCCTCTACATTGCAAATGTCATTGTGAGGGGAAGAAATGACCTCGATAAAGGTATTCTCAGGCAATAGGGCACGACAAGCTTCTCGGTCCTGCCTGTAAGGAGAAATCAAACTAGCGATACAGATAACACCGGCATCTGCAAAGAGCTTTGCTACTTCCCCTATAGTGAGAAACAACAGGACAGATGTTCAGGAATAATTTTATCTCCTAGTAGCACATAAAAGCAGCATAAAGAGTATGGACTGCACCATTCTTTTTTTTTTCACTACAAAACCACACAAAGTCTTGGCCTATGGTCATGAGGGAGATAGCCATGGAATTGACTTTTGATCAATTTTCCAAGAAAAATCAACTCAGGAAAAATATGCTCCAATGAATAGAATAAGAATTGCATCAGTAAAATGTTATCCTCCAATGGAATTATCTAAAACAATAACACAAGAACTTAACAAAAAACTTGACAGTGCTTACCAATCCTTCGTATATTTTCTGCACGGTCTCCTGGTTTGAAACTAAGATCTTTGTTCAATCCATGTCTGACATTATCCCCATCTAGAACATATGATAAATGCCCTCTGCAGTACAACTCTCGACTTAATGCACATGCCAGGGTGCTTTTCCCTGAAAAATTGTAAAATGAAATAAAATATATCATGTCAGCACAACAGCTGAGAAATTGTTTTTGTTCATAAAATCAGAGTATAATCTATCTTTGTGTGTGTGTGTGTGTGAGAGAGAGAGAGAGAGAGAAGAAAAGTAAGAAGAGACACAAGGAATTACAAGTTGATTGAATATCTAACATGAATTCATTGCCCGACTCTAGCAACATATCAAGAGTCATCTTAGAAAGTTTTTTTTTCTGAAAAAAAGAAAAAAGAAACCGCTAGGGGAATGTTGTTGATAGACACCAAGAATGTGATCTAGAAGGGGGGGATGAATAGATCACTCACAAATTGCGGCAAACCAAGGACAATTCAACTAGAGAACTCAGATTAGCTAAGTTGAATATGTAAATATCTCCAATACTTACTAAGGCAAATAGACGAATAAGATGAAAGCGTGTACAACTCAGAGAAAATAGATTAGATCAGGGATCAAACAATTAACGAGCAGTAAAGATGACAGATGAACCTTCTCGTTCAACAACGTCAATAGGTAAGATGGATGTGAATGTCATAGAGAAATTCACGCTGCAGCCAAAGTGATACTAGGCGGAGGTTTGACTAGGAAGTCTCCTCTCACAAGGGCAGCTTTCTAGATAGACTTGGTCTATCCTTCCGACTGGGCCTTTTGATATACCACTTGCTGCAAATAAATCACTCAAGTAAAAAACCAATCAAGGCAACCACACAATCGGACAAGCAATTTTTAGGTGGTTCGATTGCTCAATGCAATCTACGTCCACCCCTCGCTCACACCATGCGAGGATTCCTTGCTCAAAGCAATACCGTCAAGCAGACTCAGTCTGCGACAAGATGCTGCCACACAGGAATAAAAAACTCCAAGATCAATTTGAAGATGCTAAAAGGAATTTGGATCAGTTCAAAATAAAATATCAAGAACTTCAAAAAGAAAATGCTCTCAATCTAGAGAAGTATGAAGCTGTGAAGATGGTCAATCTGGAAACTCAAAAACACTGTGAGAAAATTCAAAAGGAGCTTGAAGATAAACAAACTACTTTAGAAAAGTTTGTGCAGGGCAAAGCAAATTTGGACACCATGCTAGGTGTCAGAGTAAATTTCAACGAGGAAGGTTTGGGCTACGACCCAACTAATAAAAAATCCTTTGAGTTCAAGACGACCACATTTTGTCAGGAAAAGGGTAAGGAAAAGTTGACATCCCATCCAGCTCAAACAGCAACAACAATTCTCAAAAAACTGTGAAAACAAATTTCACTGTACCTAAACTCAACAATCAGAAAATCCATGCTAAGCCTACACAGCATCAACGCAGCAGGACCGCTGTGTCGAGTCATGCATATGCATATAGAACCAATTCTGTTTATCAGAGTCAGATGCGTCAAGGCAACAATTCTTATGCATCAACGCAGTGGACTCAGAACACATGGCCCATCCAAAACAAAAACAGGAATCAATATACACCACGTTGGGCTCATTTCAATTCTTCTCAGTTTCCCTTCAATGAACAAACCTTTAGGAATCAGAAAAGGTTTAGGAGGCATCCAAAGAATAATTATCAAAATAATTGGAACAGAACATTCAACACAGAATACAACAGTTGTAAGGCTAGCAGATTGGCGCAATGACTTCCTTTTCAATATGCACTTGCCCTCAGCCTAGCTAAACAAAGAGGTATTTCACCTCCAACAACATAAATTCCCCCTCCTGTTTTCATTTTGTAAATCCACTGTTGAAGCCTCCTCACTGAAACGCATTATGTGAAAAGGTTTCTGAACAAGTTACAAAAAGTTTATAACTTTTGAAAGGTTGAACGGAGGCCTTACAGACCGGTAAGAGTACTGGAGAAGACCCCCGCCGTCTTCCCCTTGCCATAAAGACCTTTCTTTCCGTCTAAAAACTTTTGAAAGGTTGAACGGGAACCTTACAGGCCGGTGCAATGAAACTTTTTACAATTCAATTCGATGGCCATCTTGCTCATCTTAGCCCAAAAGCTGGGCAAAGGCAATGAGCCCATCCATATGATGAAAAGCGGGGAAAGAAAAGTTATAACCGAAACATCACCTCTCCTCTTTTCTTACAGCAAGAACCCCATAGTAGCCATCTTATTCCAAGTTTTCCAAATGCCGTCCCCACAAGGAACCCACTCTCCCTATTTATTGCTTATGCATTGAATCACCCTAGCCCAGTGATGGTAGGCAAGACAAACCTGAACCACTAAGCCCAGTGATCCATATGACACATCCTTTCTGCCCAAGCAGCTTTTGCCGTTCGAGCTTCCCGACTGGACATTCATGCCATACGATGTTCGTTGATTTCCCAACAGTAGAGATCACAGGGTGATTGTTTCCTGCATAAATGGGGGACACAAGAGTAAAAATGTGAAACAGTTGAAGAAATATGTATTGCTGAGGATGGGTCTTTACGTCTTTCACTATGAGATAGTCTCAAAAGTGACCAAACAGAGCCTAATGGTAAGCAACAAAAGTATAAACTCTATTGCTGATCAACGAACAATACGAAAACATTGCAGTCAAGAGAGGAGGAAACAGAAGAGTGCCTGAGGCGCCATTGCCCGATCCATCATCCGCGAAGCAATCACACTCACCAGCCACCGGAGCGGCCTCCGATCCCAACCCAGCGGGATGAACCGCCCCTCCAGCAGCCATTGCCTCCTCCTCTCTGCAAACGGAACCCGTTCCCGTCCTGGACTCCTCCGCCGCCATGATCGGCCGCCGCCGCAGGTCGGACCGCACCACCGCCCCCCAATCTCCAGTCCCACAAGTCACCGGGCAGATCCGGACACTGGCCGGCGATCCAGTAATGTGCGGGAACCCTAGCTTCCGCCGGTGGGCACGCAGCGCCGAGGATGGGGGAAAGCACCGACGGGGGACTGCCAACGACAAGGCCACGCTCATAGCTCACATATGGCCGGAGAAACGGGAGCGGAAGGAGCAGAACACAGGGAGGGAGGATGGGGAGGAGGACGGGCGGGGCGGAAATAGCGGCGGTCTGCCCTGCAAACCATGGATCCCTCGGGAAGAGTGAGAAAGAAAGAGAGAGAGAGAAGGGGGTGGGGAAGTGTCCGGGGTTAGAAGCAAAGACATGGGTTTGAGGACGTGCTTTTCATGGAATTTTTGCTTTTGTCGTTGCTGTGGATTAGACGTCATTTTCGAACGGGGATTTTTAATTTTAAGTACCAAATTTTTTTTAAAATTAAAAAAATCTTAACACACTTAATTAGTCAAAATCCTCGGACCCTTTTAGGAAAGAAAATCCAAAACCCATCGGATCATCGACCAACTAAAAAATAAAATATTTTAGAGACTATTTCTTTTCCTATCCCTTAACTTTTACATTTATCGTTTTACCCTTCTACTCTCTTAACTTTTACATTTATCGTTTTACCCCCCCCTCTCTCTCTCTCTGTTTTTTAAAATCATCTAAGACGAAATCCATTAGACAAAGAGATCAAAATTAAAAGATAAGTCGTCTAATGGGTTTCATTAGACGTAAACTTTAAGTATTATAAGATATTTTGTATAATTAGATAACAATAAAAGAATTTCATTTAATATGAAAGGCAGAAGGTCATTAGACGATCTTTCCTCTAATCTGATAATGACAAAATAACTTCGTCTTATCCAAAAAATAGAAGGTCATTAGATGATATTTCATCTAACCGGATAATGATAAAAGAAATTCGTTTAATCTGAAAAATAGAAGATCATTAGATCATATTTTGTATGAACGGATAATGATAAAAGAGTTTCGTCTAATATGGAAATCAAAAATCTATTAGGAGATATTTCGTGTAATTAAATAACGACATACGAACTTTGTCTAATCCAAAAAGCGGATCACGTTAGAAGATATTTCTTCTAACAAAAAATGACAAATGTATTCCATCTAACCCAGGAAATGGAATGCCATTATAAGATATTTTTTCTGATCAACTACATAACAAATTTTATTATTTAAAATGATTTTTCATCTAATATACGATATTATGTTCTTTGTGACTTGGTCAAAAGTTTAACGTGTTGACTATGTTTTATTTTAAAGCCACCAAACGATAGAAGCACAGTAGAATACATATGACCAATAGTTACATATGATAGTGTCATGCACAAACACAATGTTCATTTAAAATAGTACATGTCCTTATCAATATACATAAAAAAATATTGCTGAATGATAAATAGTTATACTGCAACGTATGATTCACACAGTATCCGTTGAAATATTCTCACTCTAAAGACATAAAATGAATGTATAAAATATTGAGTCTGTGTGAGATATACTTAGGGCTGTCAATGGGTCTGGCTGGCCCGACAGTCCCGTGGGCCTGACCCGATTTCGGGCCAGGCCGTAAGGTCTTTTTTAGTCCGCGGGTTTTTAGTCTGGCCTAAAAGTTCGGCCCGACTAGACTCGCGAGCCGGGCTCGGGCTTTGAGTTCGGCCCGCGGGCCGGCCCGGCCCGATCCCTTTTTTTATTCTCACTTCAAATTTTAAAAACTATTTAGTCAAACTTATGTTATATTACTTAATTAGAAATTTTAAAATTCTCTTTTCACACAAATTATGTAATTAATATCAAAATTTTAATTTATTTAGTGAGATTGTAAGTTTTATAGTATTAAATCTATTAATTTTTATTATTTTATTATTTTATTTAAGTAGTCGGGCCGGGCCGGGCCTTAGTCGGGCTTTGAAATTTTTACATAATGTCAGGCCCGGCCCGGCTCGACATAGGTCGGGCCCGGGCCGGACCGACCTAAGCCCGGCCCGGGCCCGGTCCATTGACAGCCCTAGATATACTCAAGGTTTGCCGACCCGGTCGACCCGGCCGACCCGGTCACGGCGCGGGACGGGTCGGGTCGGCCGGGTCGCACAGTGACCCGGTCCGCTCCCTCGGGCTCTCGGCGCGTGATTTTTTATTTTTTTTTAAATTTTTAATAACTTTTTTTAAAAGATTAAATGTTATATGTATTTAAAAATATTAGAATGTAGAGTTTTTTATGATAATAGATCCATACTAAATTACACATAATTAATTATATAAAAATTACATATTACACCGCTTAATTAAACATCCTATTATATATAATACATAAAAATTTATTTAAATTACTAAATATGTAAAAGTAAACAGTGACATAATAATGACATTCATTCGTGAAGTATAAAATACAAAAACTCATTAATCCTCGTCATCTGTGAAGTCCGAATCCCAAAACTCACGCATCCTCCTCATCTGTGTAGCCCGAATCTCAAAACTCACTAATCCTTATCATCAGTGAAGTCTGAATCCCAAAACTCACCAATCCGCATCCACTGATTTGTGAAAGAATACCTGTCTGTCACAATAAACAAGGAAGTTGATCAGGCTAGATTTTGTGGTACCTGACCATCCATCACACATCAGTGTGACTCCGTACTTTATCCATTTCTGCTTGAATGAGTCAATGTAACTCTTGATCTCAGCAACTTGTTCATCAAGATATACGCCAGCCAATTCTCTCGCTGTAGGTGGCTGCACGTGTAGTCCAAGGACCCGTGCTTCCTGAAACATTGACTTGTAGTAAGGGCTATTGGCTGTATTGAAAGGCAGACCCGCGTGGTGGCACCATTTTGCAACAGCCTGACCAAGTTTTCATTTAGGTCCCTTCTGGCCATATGCATCGTCCATCCTCGTTTGCTTGCCATGCTCT
Source organism: Amorphophallus konjac (assembly GCA_022559845.1). Classification (NCBI taxonomy): domain Eukaryota; kingdom Viridiplantae; phylum Streptophyta; class Magnoliopsida; order Alismatales; family Araceae; genus Amorphophallus; species Amorphophallus konjac. The sequence continues at coordinate 82,984 of JAHNEJ010002046.1, forward strand.
CGGGATAGTGCACCGGGCTCCACATCTTCAATGTTGATCGATTGTGTCCTTTTTCTTTGTGTCCCCGAGTCACCAGTCAATAAACTCCTTATGCCTCGTGGTTGTCGAGTCGTAGATGAACCACCACTCCCTGATGCTCCGGTCCTCGCCGTCTCGCGACTACGGACTATAGTCTCCTCGGGATGTCTTGACTCTTCCCTGCTCTGACGTACTGCCTCACGAAACTCGGCTTCGTATGGATCGTTCACAGTGACATACACATTAGCCTGCTCAGTACGTGCTTGTTCGTCTTCGTCACTGGGTGTCCATGCACATTCCTCCTCGTTGCTGCTGCTTGCTATTCCGCTCACTGCCGTTTGATCCATTTTCTTCTTTTTTTCCTTTTCTTGCATCTCAGCTCTCTTATCCCGCAGGTGCCTAGCCATTGCAAGTTTCACATCTCTAGGCACATGGGTACACCCAGTAACCTCAGAGTATCCTGCCCCGGCTCCTCCTGCCAAATGCTTCTTCAACCGAGACACCCCTCCTCCCCGGTGTTCTATTTTACAATAGTTACAACGCCAACACCTACGGTTGCCATCTAACAAAACTCCGTGTGACCACTCAATATCATTTGTTCGTTCCTTAGGAGCCATAGAGTGCTATCTCCTAAAATTAAGAAAGCCAAATTATGAAAATATATTATTTCCCATCTACAACTAACAATGAACATAATTTCATTATTTGCGTATCATGCAAGACTAAATTCAATATTTAATACATCTTCATATAATTTAGTTCAAAATAATATCATTATTTCTATAACATACATATAAGGTTAATATTTATAACTAATTAGATATTTAAAATTACATCTCTAATTAGATATTTAAAATTACATCTCTAATTAAATTACATGCCACATATAAATTATAAACATCTCTAAATAATTTACATTATACATATAAATTAACTTTAAAATTATTTATAAAATATTCAACACTAAATTTATATTTACATTAAATTAAATTACATTATCCAATTCAATTAACTAATATACATTATGCATTTAAAAATATTTTACATTTACAACTAATAATGATATTAATATAAGTATTTCTACAACATACAATACTAAATTTAATATTTAATATTACATTTAAATTAAATCTAATATTTAAACATGAATTGAATAACACATCAAAAAATAAATTTATTTCTACAACATGAATTAAATATTATTTATATTAATTCTACAAAATGAATTAAATAATACATAATCAAAATGATATTTATACAACGTAAATTAAACAAAAATTATATTATTTGTATAACATGAATTAAATAATACATTAATAATAATATTAAATAATATAATAAAATATTTTCCTATATTTTTTAATTAAAAAACCAAAAAAATTAAACAACCCCCCCCTCACCCTCCCTGCCCCCCACCGGAGGTGGCGGCGGCGGTGTAGACGCCCCCCCTCCCCCTCTCACCCTCCCCCCTCACGGTGCAGACGCCCCCCCCTCCCCCCTCTCACGGTGCCCGCGACGCCCGCAAACGCCCCCCCCTCCCCGACGCCCGCAGACGCCCCCCTTCCCCCCTCTGACGGTGCCCGCGACGCCCGCCGCCCGCAGACGCCACCCATCCCCCTCCCCGACGCCCGCAGACGAACCCCTCCCCCCTCTGACGGTGCCCGCGACGCCCGCCGCCCACAGACGCCCTCCCCCCTCTGACGGTGCTCGCGACGCCCGCTGCCCCCCTCCCCCCTCTGATGGTGCCCGCGACGCCCGCCGCCCCCCTCCCCGACGCCCGCAGACGCCCCCCCTCCCCCCTCTGATGGTGCCCGCGACGCCCGCCGCCCGCAGACGCCCCCCCCCCCCCCCCTCACCCTCCCCCACCCCCGCGGTGGCAGAGATCTACACAATCCTCACCCTCCCCCACCCCCCTCTCCTCACCCTAAAACAAAAATTTAGGGCACCTACCTCTGATCGCCGGTCGTCCGGTGCCGTCCGCCGCCGTCCGCCACCGCTCTGCACCGCCCACACCCGTCGGCCACCGCCTTCAAGCTGCTGCGGATGCCAGACCCGCCCGCACCCCGGCCCGCTAAATGGGCTACCCGGCACGTACGCTCCGTCTCGCACGAACCACACCGGGCCCGCCTCGACCCACTCCGGTACGCGGCGGGATGCACGGGACCATGCTGTCCAGTGCGTCCCGGCCACGACCCACCGCCCGTGCGACCCGGTGCCCGCCTGGGTCGGGTCGGGTCGTGCGGGTCGGGACGGGACGTCAAACCGTGTATATACTTCATATGCAAGTCCTGTAATACAATAGCTATATTTTAACTACAACTAGGACTTGTATTTTAAATATTTTTGCTTTATCTCGCGTCCCTATACGAGAGATATATTCTGAGAAGTGTTTTAGAGTACATAGGCGGCGTAGCTGAGTCAGCCTGCAAAAAAATAATAAAAGGACAGACGGAATATCAGTGGTAGACTATATGCTCCATCCGTTATCATGATAACGACGCGCACTCACTTGCAAAGAGGCAGGAGCCTAGAAGCCGAATATTATGACTTGAATTAGACTGTTGGATGGAAGATATGTCTAACGTATACGTGAAACTTGGGTTATAAATAACTAGGAGTGCTAAGAAGAACACCGAGAGAGATTCAAGAAGGCGACTGAACCACAGGCACAAATGATGTCACATTCCGAACGTGGAAGGAAAATCGGAATGCGACCGTTGTAATGGGCAATCAGAGCAAACATATTAAGAAACATCAACATCCATAAAAGAGACAACTCCAAAATATGCCAAAAGGGACAAATCCAAGATTATATTATAAATCTTCAAACATTGAGTCTATTACGCTGGACCTCTCAAAGACTCAAATTGTGACTCTAAAGAAATAAGAAAATTATATAGACACACACACTCTCTCTCATTCTAGACAAGACTAGTAAAAAGACACACTTCTAGGGTTGCCGGGACACTCTATCACTCTTTACCTTTCCCATCTGTGTCTTTTATCTTTAAAATTACCTAAAAAATATTGAAATAACATTGGGTGAGCGAAAGCTCAGTAAGAATTATATCTCTTATTTTAGTAAGTTGAAGTGATTAACATGTTGGCATGCAATAAATGATGATATGATTTAAATACATAAAACCAATCCATAGAACAATAATCAGAGGTAACACGAAGGCATAATTCATAAGGACGAGAAATTCAAGTAGATGGATTGAAGTAATAAGATGTCGAAAGCAATTCAAAGATATAATTCTACATGTAACAATTTTCAATGGATAATAACAAGTGAAGCATGTCAAAGATTGGCCATATTAAAGAATATCATTTCGGGCCAAACATATCAATTATATCATGTGTCAATCACATAACAAGTGAATTATCTAGATTAATATTGTATATCATATCGGTGCAATGTCACACCACAAGTTAATTGACTCCCGCGACATGAGTAATTTCATATGCTCCTCCCATGACCAGACAATAGCCCTATATGCATATGCATTAGGGTCGTTGGACCGAAGTCCCATATAAATTTTTAGACAATTACATAACAATGATCAATGAATTCTAAGATTAAAGCTCATGTAAACAAGGTATAAAACTTTAGTAAGATTCCATGATTTATGAAGGAATTCAAAGAAAAGATCAAATTTGTATGTGTAGCAAGATCAATTTTATAAAGATAAAATGTTCTGACTTCCAGAGACGATAATGACCAGATTTTGTGAAAAATCATGCTAAAACATGGGTCAAATCGCATTTCAACAGTCAGGTATGGACTAATAGGCACTTGATGAAACACGGTCGATCGCAAGGTCACGTGTAATGCCCCGGGTTTTTCGGATCTGGATCCGCGGGTTTTGGATCGCCTTTCCGTGTGTTTCAGATTTGAGTCCGTGAGTTTCCTTGGGTCCGTGGTGTTGTGAGGAGCATGCCGGTAATTTTCTATATTTTTCGGAACACCTTCGTGCGTCCCGGGTTACGTTTCGGGTTTTACGCGTGTTTTCCGTATGTCGGACCTTCGGAACCCCATATAGGGTGAACCGTTACGTTCTCCGACGCCGGGACGTTACCACGGTGATCAGCGTGTTCTGAGGATCGCGAGGGTGTATTTTTTTATTTTTTGGTATTTTTCAGAATTTCTGGATTTTCTATATAAACCCCCTCCCTTTTTCTCTATCCCCACCTCTCATTTCTCTCTTCTCACGCTCTCTCCTCTCTCCCTCTCTCTCCGGCGGCCGACGGGGTGGAGCGCGGGCGAGGTGGGGACGGCACGGGCGAGGCACGGGCGAGGATGGATGAGGATCGAGGCGGTGGAGGCGCGGTGAAGCTCGGCCGCGGGTTCGTGGAACGGCGAGGCTTCAATGGAGTTTTCTTCGCGGATCGGCGAGCTCGGGACGCGAAATCTTAGGTGGAGGTAGGGAGATGGACCCCCAGCTCGTGCTTTCCCTTTCCCGTAAGTTTTGTAGGCCGCGGTGAGCCGAGTGGGCGTATTTGGGGATTTTTGAGAAAAATCCATGTTTTAGGGCTCGTGGGCCGATCTACCGTTCCATCGCGTTTTTGGCCAATCCAAGGCCTTAGATGCATGCTAGGGCCCCTAGGGGAGCTTCCCCGTTGTTTTCCGCATCATCCGTGGATGATCGGGGCGTGGAACGAAATTTTTGGGTGTAGTTCGCCGTTTTGCTGTCGGGATGCTGTGGCGGTCGTTCCAGTGACCGCCACAGTGTGTAACGCGCCTGGGCGGGTGCGTTACGTTCCCTTTGTTTTGGGTGTTGGCATTCGTGGACCTGACGGCCCCACGATAGACCGCCACAGGGCTGTGATGCCCTCATGCTAGACCGTTACGGTGATTCCAACCGTGGTTTATGACCGTTCGGGGTCATAGACACCTGACACACCCAGAGTGGGGCGTCAGGGTAGTGTGACGCCCCTAGGTAGGAGCGTTAGAGCTAACGCATCCACCCTTCACCCTAGCGCGCTTAGGTAGGTGCGTTAGAGTGCGTGATCCACCGAGCATCATGCGTCACGGCTTGTGTAGCTCCCTAGCCTAACGCACCAGAGTCGGTCCGTTAGGTGACGTAACGCCCCTGGAGGAGCGCGTTACGTTCAGTTTTCACTCGTGCCCTGACACACCTGTTTAGGTCAGTCAGGTGCTGTGACGCACCAGCGTGGGCGCGTTACAGTTCTTTTCACACCGAGTGTCTGACGCTCCTAAGTTGGACCATCAGGGTGCTGTGACGGCCTACTTTTGGACCGTTACGGTCTGTGACGGCCCAAAGATAGACCGCCAGGCACTGTGTTATGCTGAAGTGGTTCTTCGTGCTTGCCGCGATCATTTCGCGTTGTGTAGGTCCCTGGTCGACCCGGTTGCGACCCAGTGGTCGACTTGCGATCGTGTGAATGCCCCGAACACCCGTGAGATTCCGTGTCCGTGTTTTGAGGGTGTAAGGAGGACCATGCTACCTCGTTTAGCGTGCTAGTGGGTTTGAGAGTTCGGGTGACTCCTCGTGTCCGGGCTTTCGTGTTACGCTAGACCGAGTCACCGTGTATCGGTGGGGGTGCGGTGGGGTCTCCCCCGCATGCCGTGAGTTTTACTGGAAGATGATTCCCGAGTGGGCCATGTGTGTGGCCTTGGACTGTGAGTCCAGTTATCGGCGTGGCAGCTTGTGCGTTGCCCTGGGAATCATGCTTCTGTGCTTTCCGCGTGGGCCATGTGTGTGGCCTTGGACCGCGAGTTCAGTTGCCAGCCTAGGGTTGGAGGGTTCCCGCCATTCCCTGAGAGTGGGATTTGGTTTGGCGGCCTGTGAGCTGCCTTGGGAACCGTGTTTCTGTGTTTCTGCGTGGCCGAGTGTGCGTCCCGTGGACCGTGAGTCCCGTTTCTTCTCCGACTGTGGTCACCGTGCGACGGTGCTGGTACGTGGGACGGTCCCCGTACTTCGTCGGGTTCGGACGTTATTTTCCGTTGACTTGAGAGTCTACTCTCTCAGTGACCCTCCACTAGTCGTAGCCCACCAGTACGCGTGTGCTGGTCTCACCCGGGAGTAGGTGTACGGGCTTACCTTGAGGACGGTTTTTAGACTGGTTTCTGTCGGGCCTCACGTCTTGCAGCCAGAGTCCGGCTGAGGGGAAAACCAGTTAGAGGCCAGACCTGGGACGCATGGTCTGTGTGTGCACACGTGGTTGGGGGCGGTTGGACCCACGTCGACGGACGTGACCCCAGCTAGTCACTTGCATTGTGGTTACTTGTACAGTGTCCGTGCCTTTGGTAGGCGCTACCATGTCAGGCAGTTCACCTGCGGTGCGGTGTAAGACGTCAGGAGACGCTACCGACTGTGCTTCTAGTGGGAGGTACTCCTGTCGAGTCGGGAGTGACAAACTGTCAGTTAGTCTCTGTGACTTCGACCTTCGGGTTTTTGGTCGTGTCGACCGTTGAGTTCTGGGTGTTTCGCCGTGGCGCGTGTGTCGGTTCTCGTGCCGTGAGACTAGTGCTAATAGCTTTACCGATGTTGCGTCTTGTTGTGCGGTACCTGTGACCAGGTGGTCAGGGTTGCACCTTAGACATCGTGTCCAGGTTGGCCGTGTCCTGGGAGACAGGCCTCTACGGCATGGTTGCCGTGGATTTTTACTTTGGTAAGTGGTACTAGTGTGGTTCGGTAGCCCCCGACCGTGAGATCGGCGTGTGTCTTCTGGTACAGTAGGAGTAGCTGTAGTGCCGAGTTTTGACTGGCCACCGGTTCGCTGTTCCTGCTGTCGTTGTAGCTTTCCTTTCCGCTACCGCCGTTGTTTCCGGTTGGGGTTCCGCGGGATCCCTGCTGAGTCTCTGTTTTGGAGACTCATTCCCTACTTTTCAGGTGTGACGGTTCTTCCTCGAGGTTCGAGGGCGCGGTGTAGAGGTTCTTAGTTGCCAACTCGCCGGGCCGAGTGTTCACTCGGCATATGGTACGTTTTACTGCTTTAGACTGTACTTTCTGTTGGACTGGACTCTGTTGTAGCTGTAGTTGTTTATTTATTTCTGTTAATTGTTGATTTGTCCTACTTTATTTCTTATTTCTTTGTGCCTCCACACTCCATTTAGCCCTTCCGAGCCCTCCCAGTTCATGGGCGGCGGTTTGAGTCTCGGATTATCGGGCCTTCCCGGTAATCGAATTCTCAAGTCGTTATAGCTGGTATCAGAGCGGTGGTTGTGGACGTACATGGGAATTCAAAATATTACAGTGATCAGAGTCCATAAGGTCCAGTACAGTCGGCTGCTGGCATAGGGATTTGTGCTTATTTTTTCGCTTTGTTTCTCGCTCGAGAGCTTGAGTGCGCTGTGCGGCGCTGTGAAGGTGGTTGCTGTCCGTGGCTTTCGTGCCAGCATGGGGTCTAAGGATCGAGATCGAGAGCCTTCTCCCTCATCGGTGGTGGCCCTAGTTGTGCTGCGTTGGGCAAAGGTTGCTGGCAGGCGTAAACTCGCGGTGCTGTGTTCGAGGAATCTGCAGCGTGGTCAAGTGGCTGGAGAGGATTATTCGTGGTTAAGTGGCCGTGAGCGTGCTCCGAGGGAGCTGCTGTCGGTTTTGGCCACTCCAGCTTGAGGTTTGTCCAGCCCCTGAGGTGTTCAGGTCGTAGTTTAAGATGGCTGAGCGGGTGTTCTAATCGAGAGGTGTGCTTGGGTGAGCGGAGGATCCTCTCGGTGAGCTGCTGTTTCATCGACCCTGATGTCCTTGTCGTGCTCTGTGGCGTCAGAAATGACGTGTCGGTCCCGATTGTTTTACGGATTTCGAGGCAAGATTGGGCTGTGGTGTCCCAGTAAGTCTTGCTCCTGCGCTCTTGCGTGCGAATGGGTGCTATTCGCCTTGGATTGAGTTGAGATGTGAAGGCTCTGCGGTGAGTTTCGGGACTCGAGGATGAGCGTTGACGGTTGTCGGTTATGGCTCGTGTAGCGGCTCTTAGTGCGGTGTGTTGTAGTTTGAGGAATTGCAACGGTGGTGCATCGAGAGATGTTGTGATCGTGGTCCGACGTGACACTCGCCGAGTGTGTCGGAGGCGCTGACCTGATGGAAGCGATGGTTTTCTCGGTGCTAGAAGGTGCTGTTCCCAGCATGTGCGAGGTTCGAGGTCAGGTCGAGCGTGGAGTTCTTCCGTTGGTCGAAGGGCATTTGGTCTCCCCTTTGGTTGGAGAGATTGTGTTTGCCTAAGGTTTGTCGTCTTGCATTATGTGTTCGGATTGGTTGGCCATGTGTGCCATGAAGTCCGTGCGAGACGTGCTCCTTATCTTGGCTAGGTGGTTGCCTGTGAGAAGTTGTGCCCATTCCCTTGTCGTGCGAGGGTGTGTTGGCGCTTTTCCGAAAGGATGAGTGCCGGTTGGGCGGTGTTTCCGAGAATTTGTGGCTGTGCGCGTGGATCAGAGTGCGCAGCGGAAGCCTGGTGGGCTTGTGACCCACTGGTTCAGGATCGTAGCGTTGGTTGCTATGGGTGGATTCCTGAGTTTGCGTTGAGCATTGGAGGATTGATTCCTCTATGTGAAACGTGTTGTTGCCGTGCCGTTGCTTGAGGTATTATGGTTCTTGGCACTAGCAGGATAGAGTGTTGGGGAATGTGCTGGCTAGTGCGCCGTAGGAGTACCCTGTTCCTGAGATGGAAGCCGTGTCAGGCGTCGGTGTTAGACCTGGATGGGGTTGTTGAGGATGTCGCCTGACGGAGGTCGAGGGATGTGATGAGACCAGACGGAAGAGTGACGCCTGTGGGCGGAAACCTCTTAGGGAGGTTGGCGTCGAATTGGTGGTACTTGATGGGACGTTGGTGTCGCAATGGTTATCCTTGGTCGGTGACCAACATGGGATGGTTCCCCTGTAAGTATGAGTCGAGTGAGGTGATGATCGAAGACACTAGGATCTTGTCATCTGGTTTCATCATGCTCCCCGAGAGGGTCTAGTTGGCGCGATGATTGAGTTCGGATGCGGAGTCCGAGAGGAGTGCGGCTCGAGATATGGTATCGGTCTGTGTGTGAGTCAACGGATGGCTTGTCGAGGTTTGGAATGTTCCCTTCGGATCTGGTGGAGGACCAGGAAAGAAGGAAGAACCTGAGCAAGCAGAGGTTTCCCGTTGGCGTGTATCTGGCGACCAGTGGATGGTCTTTGCACAGACAGAAGATGATGGTTGTCGGGGCTCGAGCGTGGCGAGAGCCGTGTGCTAGCGAGGCCTTGGGTGGCTGATTTTGAGGTGTGCCTTTCCGAACGGGATCTGGGTTTCGTCGAAGTTTATCTTCTGACAGAGTTGGCACAGTGATATGTCTGGCTTTCAGCTTGCCATGCGTGAGGTGATTATTGGTGCTGAGCTGATGTTCTGGTTGCGCTTTGTTGAGATGGCTGCGTGAGCTGGTGGAGGCTCTGTATTGGTTGTTCCCTTGAGAAGGGTGTGCGACCGGTCAGCTAGTTGTGAAATTGACGTGTAATTTGTCTGCTGACCATTGGATGGATCGGTAGTTATTTCTCGTGGCAAGGGTTGTAATTCCTCGGTGAGCGAGATTGTGGCAGCGGTGCCATGATTGGTTTTCGTGGTGTCTGAGGTGATGTCGGACTATGTCCTTTGGTATATGCCTGCTCTGATGGCCGGTGTGCACGGTACGCGGAGCGAGGTGTTGTTTGTGATTGTAAGTCTGGCTGTGTCCCTCAGGATCGGTGTTTTCGTGATAATCGAGGTTTTCTGTGCTGGGACTCTGACAACGTTGTCAGTTGGTTCAGTGTTCTTCCCCTGTGACTTCGTGCTAGGTCCTGAATTTTGAGGACGAAATTCCTTCAAGGGGGGAGGGCTGTAATGCCCCGGGTTTTTCGGATCTGGATCCGCCGGTTTCGGATTTGAGTCCGATCGAGCTTCGGACTATTTTATCGGATTGTCGGACCAACTGGTGGTGTGCCCGTGAATTTTCTTGGGTCCGTGGTGTTGTGAAGAGCACGCCTGTAATTTTCTATATTTTTCGGAGCACCTTCATGGGTTCCGGGTTGCGTTTTGGGTTTTACGCGTGTTTTCCATCTATCGGACCTTCGGAACCCCATATAGGGTGAACCGTTGCATTCTCCGATGTCGGGATGTTATCACGGTGATCAGCGTGTTCCGAGGATCGCGGGGGTGTATTTTTCCATTTTTTGGTATTTTTTGGAATTTTCAGATTTTCTTTATAAACCCCCTCCCTTTTTCTCTCTCCCCACCTCTCATTTCTCTCTTCTCTCCCTCTCTCTTCTCACACTCTCTCCTCTCTCCCTCTCTCTCCGACGACCGACGGGGTGAAGCGCGGGCGAGGTGGGGACGGCGCGGGCGAGGCATGGGTGAGGATGGATGAGGATCGAGGCGGTGGAGGCGTGATGAAGCTCGGCCACGGGTTCGTGGAACGATGAGACTTCAACGGCGTTTTCTTCTTCGCGGATCGGCGAGCTCGGGGCGCAAAATCTTCGGTGGAGGTAGGGAGATGGACCCCAGCTCGTGCTTTCCCTTTCCCGCAAGTTTTGTAGGCCGCGGTGAGCCGAGCGGGCGTATTTGAGGATTTTTGGGAAAAATCCATGTTTTAGGGCTTGTGGGCTGATCTATCGTTCCATCACATTTTTGGCCGATCCGAGGCCTTAGATGCATGCTAGGGCCCCTAGGGGAGCTTCCCCGTTGTTTTCCCCATCATCCGTGGATGATCGGGGCGTGGAACAGAATTTTTGGGTGTAGTTCGCCGTTTCACCGCCGGGACGCTGTGGCGGTCGTTCCAGTGACCGCCACAGTGTGTAACGCGCCTGGGTGGGTGCGTTACGTTCCCTTTGTTTTGGGTTGTTGGCGTTCGTGGGCCTGACGGCCCCACGATAGACTGCCACAGGGCTGTGACGCCCTCATGCTAGATCGTTATGGTGGTTCCGACCGTGGTTTATGACCGTTCGGGGTCATAGACACCTTACGCACCCAGAGTGGGGCATCAGGGTAGTGTGACGCCCCTGGGCAAGAGCGTTAGAGCTAACACATCCACCCTTCACCCTAGCGCGCTTAGGTAGGTGCGTTAGAGTGCGTGACGCACCGAGCGGCATGCGTCATGGTTTGTGTAGCTCCTTAGCCTAACGCACCAGAGTCGGTCCGTTAGGTGACGTAGCGCCCCTGGAGGAGCACGTTACGTTCAGTTTCCACTCGTGCCCTGACGCCCCTGTTTAGGTCCGTCAGGTGTTGTGACGCACCAGCGTGGGCGCGTTACAGTTCGTTTCACACCGAGTGTCTGACGCTCCTGAGTTGGACCGTTAGGGTGCTGTGACGGACTACCTTTGGACCGTTACAGTCTGTGTCGGCCCAAAGATAGACCGCCAGGCACTGTGTTATGCCGAAGTGGTTCTTCATACTTGCCGTGATCGTTTCGCGTTGTGTAGGTCCTTGGTCGACCCGGTTGCGACCCAGTGGTCGACTTGCGATCGTGCGAATGCCCTGGACACTCGTGAGATTCTGTGTCCATGTTTTGAGGGTGTCGGGAGGACCGTGCTACCTCGTTTAGTGTGCCCATGGGTTTGAGAGTTTGGGTGACTTCTCGTGTCCCGAGCTTTTGTCTTACACTTAACCGAGTCACCGTGTATCGGTGTGTGTGTGGTGGGGTCTCCCTCGCATGTCGTGAGTTTTTCTGGAAGATGATTCCCGAGTGGGCCATGTGTTTGGCCTTGGACTGCGAGTCCAGTTATCGGCATGGCAGCTTGTGCGTTGCCCTGGGAATCGTGCTTTTGTGCTTTCCGTGTGGGCCATGTGTGTGGCCTTGGACCGCGAGTCCATTTGTCCAGCCTAGAGTTGGAGGTTTCCCTTTGTTCCCTGAGAGTGGGATTCGGTTTGGCGGCATGTGAGCTACCTTGGGAATCGTACTTTTGCGTTTCTTTGTGGACTATGAGTCCCTTTTCTTCTCCGACTGTGGTCACCGTGCGACGGTGCCGGTACGTGGGATGGTCCCCGTACGTCGTCGGATGCGGACATGATTTTCCGTTGACTTGAGAGTCTACTCCTTTAGTGACCCTCCAGTAGTCGTAGCCTACCAGTACGCGTGTGCTGGTCTCACCCGGGAGTAGGTGTACGGGCTTACCCTGAGGATGATTTTTAGACTGGTTTCCGTCAGGCCCCATGTCTTGCAGCCAGAGTCCGGCTGAGGGGAAAACCAGTTAGAGGCCAGACCTGGGACGCATGGTCTGTGTGTGCACATGTGGTTGGGGGCGGTTGGACCCACATCGACGGGCGTGACCCCAGCTAGTCACTTGTTTTGTGGTTACTTGTTCGGTGTCCGTGCCTCTGGTAGGCACTACCACGTCAGGCAGTTCACCTGTGGTGCGGTGTAAGACGTCAGGAGACGCTACCGACTGTGCTTCTAGTGGGAGGTACTCCTGTGGAGTCGGGAGTGACAGACTGTCAGTCAGTCTCTGTGACTTCGACCTTCGGGTTTTTGGTCGTGTCGACCGTTGAGTTCCGGGTGTTTCGTCGTGGCGCGTGTGTCGGTTCTCGTGCCGTGAGACTAGTGCTAATAGCTTTACCGAGGTTGCGTCTTGTTGTGCGGTACCCGTGACCAGGTGGTCAGGGTTGCACCTTGGACAGCGTGTCCAGGTTGGCCGTGTCATGGGAGACATGCCTCTACGGCATGGTTGCCGTGGATTTTTACTTCGGTAAGTGGTACTAATGTGGTTCGGTAGCTCCCGACCGTGAGATCGGGGTGTGTCTTCTGGTACAGTAGGAGTACCTGTAGTGCCGAGTTTTGACCGGCCACAGGTTCGTTGTTCCTGCTGTCATTGTAGCTTTTATTTTTGCTACCGCCGTTGTTTCCGGTTGGGGTTCCGCGGGATCCCTGCTGAGTCTCTATTTTGGAGACTCATTCCATGCTTTTCAGGTGTGGCGGTTCTTCCTCGAGATTCGAGGGCGCGGTGTAGAGGTTCTCAGTTGCCAGCTCGCCGGGCCGAGTATTCACTCGACATATGGTACGTTTTACTACTTTAGACTGTACTTTCTGTTGGACTGGACTCTGTTGTAGCTGTAGTTATTTATTTATTTCTGTTAATTGTTGATTTATCCTACTTTATTTCCTATTTCTTTGTGCCTCCATACTCCATTTATCCCTTCCGAGCCCTCCCGGTTCGTGGGCGACAGTTCGAGTCTCGGATTATCGGGCCTTCCTGGTAATCAGATTCTCGGGTCGTTACAGCACATTTAGAAAGACTTGAAAAGAACGTGGTCAGTCATACGAGCACGTTCAGAAGAAATTGGGTAGAACGTGGTTTGGCTCATGGCCGTGTTCGGAAAAAAAATTAGACAGAACGTGGTCCATCACGGTGTCACATTCAGAAAGAAAATATGATGAATGCGGTCTCTAGTAGTGCCGCATTTAGAAATAGGCAGAATAGAACCATGGGACATGGTTCCAAAGGCCGGTCGAATCACATCTTAAGCAGTCAGACAAGATTCAGAGGCCTCTTTAATATTTTTAGGGTACAACCAGCTTGGCGTCCTTGTGAGAATCCATGGCTCGTGGAGACTTACGAAGGCCTTAGTGAAGAAGTTCCAATCCGACAGGAGGAATACCCGACAGAGGGTCCTAACTTTACCAAGAAGGTGTTCGTAAAACATTGGTGGTCTAAGCATGCCACAACAAAGTGATATGATTCCAAATAAAACATCGATCAAAACGCCATGTAACCAAGTTGCCAATAATATCAAATGCAACATCATAAAATAAGGGCTATCACATAGAGTAAAACTTTGAAGGAAACAAGGTTAAGATCATGTGTTATTATCTAAACTTTTTAAACATGATGAAATCAATTTAGAAGAGGGAAACAAGGCATAAAGTAGAGATAAGAACATGAAGATTGAATTAATCATGTAAAGGGTTCATGAAGAGCAAAATAGAGCTTTTAAAGAATTTAACATGATTTCAAATATCAATTACCTTCCAATTAATATTCCAGACGACATGATTGAGGAAAATATGATTTTGAAAACAAAATTAAGAAGTTAACATGCTATTTTAAAATTGGATGTATCACATAAGTTGGGTCAGGTCGCGGTTGTCTCAAATGCTGCGTTTTTCTAGCAAGAAATAGAAGAACGCGGTCTCTATGGGAGCTACGATTTGGGTGAAAATTAAAAATAATACGCGGTCTATCGCGTGACCGTGTTCAGAATCTATTTTCAGCTTAGGCCGCAATCTTAATATGAAAAACATAAACTCGTTCCTACAAAAGGAAAAGAGAGAAAACTCGATATCTCATGCTTTAAACCTCAAATCTACAAAGAATACATGATTTAAGAGAGGGAAACAATGCATAGGAATGGAATAGACATGCAACTAAACATGTATACCAGATTAATTAGATTTACTCGTGAGAAAACCCACCAAATCAAATAACAAAGGAGAATGAAGAACCACCCACAAGTGCGAAGAACACCTTTGAATTTCCTCACGAACACGCCTCGATCACGTCCAACAGCCTTCCCATGAATGATTAGGGTTGGCTGGGAGGGGATTACGAGGTATTTATAGATCTAAACTCCTCTAGAGTCCTAATCCTCGAGATAACCAAGAGATAATATCAAATACCCAAATTCCAATTTATCTCCAAAATAATCCACGAAGAACTCTCCTAAAAATAATTATTTTTATGTAACTCAAAACCCTAATTAGATGAGGGCAAACCTAACAAGGTCGGTTCTAACCTTAATGGCCTAATCAATTCTAGGGTTCGACCCACTAATGGCCCATTAACCTAATTAAGTTTAAGGTTTCTAGAAAACTAGGATTTTAACACCCTCTAAGGCCCATAAAGATTTCAACATTAGTCCAAATTAATTTTAATCTTAGTTAATGTAAATGCTCATGCCAATTATTACAAATATAAATTTTAGTTGACATTATATTTATTTGGTGTTTCACAAAATGATATTTTAATTTGTCATTATATTATTTTATCATAAAGAATATTATTTATTAATTATTCACCCATTACTCATAATTATCATATTTGATTTTTTATTATATCATTTTATTTTCTCATATATATATATATTATCATCAAATTTTCATTTGTTAATGTACGCAAGTTGTTACATTCTCCCCCACCTAAAAAGAATTTGGTCACCCAAATCCACATGATGTTTTTTTCTAAAATAAAAGTGGGGTACACAGACACTATCCTCAAAATAACTTTGGATACTTCTCTCAATTCGCATCTTCTAACTTCCAAGCTACCTCTAGATTCGAAACCTTCAATTACCTCTTATAATTTTCAACCAATTTTAGAAACTCCTAAAATCACAGCACATCCTTCCATAACCAAGCAAACTAGATCATCAAATAAGCATTCAATATCAGATAGATTTAGAGTTAAATCGAGGGTACCTTCTGCCATTCCATCTTCCTTAAGCTCGGACTCTATCAAAGCTTAAAGTCTTTCTTCACTCCTAGGTCCACCTTGATGTTTGTCTTGCTCGGATCGATCCTTCATGAGAGGACAATTAGATATAATGTGGTTCTTACTCCTGGAACGAATACATGCTCCTAGCCTCCTCCAACACTCTTCAGATTGGTGGCCACCTTTGTCACAATATTTACAATCTTTTTGAGATAATGCAGCAGGGACGATCTATCTCCTTCTTGAACCTCTTGTCACTTTGGAATCTATTATCTCCATTCGACCTTCTCTTTCCATTAGCATGCTTGAAAGCTTCAGAACCAACAGTTTTCTCCTTCTTCACAGTCTTTCCTTTGAGCCTATCGACCATTTTCGTAGCATCTTCTAACAATTGGACTTTCCTAACTATATCAGCATAAGTTTGAATATCCAAAGGCGTCAATTGAGGAATATAATTAATACAGTCTTAACCCATTCATGAATCTCTTCTCCTTCATCCTCTCAATGCTAACCAGATGTGGGGGATAACGGGTCAGACGAGAAAATTGGGCTCATATTCTGCTACAGACAAACTCCTTTACTTAAGTGAGACAAATTCTATCATCATATTCTTTCGAACTCTCTATGAAAAATACTTGTTATTAAAATACTCCAAAATTTCATTCCAAGTCACTAAGCCATAGGAGAATTTTACTTCTATACACTTCCACCAAGCCCTAGCATCTCTCTCCAATTGAAACATAGCTAATAACACCTTCTCTTGATCAGAATATTGCATGACTCTAAATATCATTTTCAACTCCTTAACCTAGTGCTTAGCTTCATCAGGGTAAGTGGAACCATTAAATTTTGGGAGATTCATTTCTCTAAAATTCTAATGCAAATCCTCAACTTCATAATGAACTCCTCCTCGAGCAACTTATTACAGAGCTTGAGTCAATCCTTACACAATTCTTTGCATCTCCCTCCATTGATCACGGTCGGCCGCCATCTCAATAGCAATCTTTATAATTGACTTGCCAATCAATTCGGTATTCATCTAGACTCAATCCAAATTCAATCAATCAATCAATTAATCAAATATGTCAATTAAATATTCAATCCTTACAATCAATTTTACAGTATGTTCTTTTATTTATTAAGGTTAATTTCAATTCAAACAATCTTGATTAAATACAAGATTATTACAATAGTCGGACATGTATCTAAACCACAACATAAGGGGCCAATCAATATCATGGTTCCATACGATAAACATATAGACAAATGGCCTACATTGTAATGTCCCGGATTTTTCGGATATTTTTTGGATCATTTTAGTGGGTCTCGGAGTGTGTTTTGTGCTTTACACGTGTTTTTCCTTGATGTGCCTTCGGAACTCTGTGCAGGGCGAACAGTGACATTCTCCGACTCTGGGACGTTACCACTGCGTTGTGCTCATCCCGTGGACCGCAGAGGTAATTTTTCATAATTTTCTGAATTTATGAAATTATTGGATTTTTCTATATATATTAACCTTTTCTCTCTCCCCCTCTCATTCTCTCTTTCTCACTCTCTCTCATCTCTTTCTCTCCCCCTCTCCCCGGGTGTGAGCGACGTCACGCGGAATGCCGGAGGAGGCGAAGCGGAGCGCGGGGGCTCGTTTTGCTGCGACACAGAAAAAGAGAGAAGAGGAGGGACCACCACGGGAGATTGCTCCGGCGGGGTGTGCAGAACAAATACAATGTAACAAGATATGGGGATTAAACGGCCATGGCGGGAAATGACTCTCCGCGACCTCGGGGGATGATAATAGTGCAGAATTTTAATGACAGTAATTTAAACGGCCATTGCGGGAAATGACTCGCCGCGGCCTCGAGAATATGAGAAGATATGAGAATAACATAGAATATAAATGACATAAATTTAAATGGTCATTGCGGGAAATGACTCGCCGCGGTCTCGAGAATATGAGCAGATATAAGCATAGCACATAATATCAATGTCAGAAATTCAAATGGCCATTGCGGGAAATGACTCGCCGCGGCCTCGAGAATATAACAGATATAAGGAACAGAATATAAGAGATAGAAATTTAAACGTCCATTGCGGGAAATGACTCTCCGCGGCCTCGAGAATATAACAGATATAAGAAACACATATATGAATAATGCAGAATATGAGTGACAGAAATTTAAACGGCCATTGCGGGAAATGACTCTCCGCGGCCTCGAGAATATGATGTGATCGCTAGGGGCCGGAGACCCCAAAATGAAAAGAGTGATCGCGCCTACCTCAAAAGCGGGAGATGGCGGGTTGCTTCTTCCTCTCCCTTCGGTCGGCCGATGGAGAGGGCTTTCCTTGGTTACCCTTGCAAAAGAAGAAACAGACAGATAACAAGTTGATCAGAAAAGATGGCAGTGTAGTATTAGTCCCTTGATGAAGAATAATGAAATCGTGACAAGACACACACCTAGTTGGTGTTGTTTTTAAACCCCTCTCAGACACGAGTAGGAGGAAAATGCTATGATGAATGCGGGATCGTGCAAACGTGCATAAAAATGGATCTCCCTTATGAAAGGAGATGACGGATGATGGGATGATGCATGCGATAGAAATAACAAAAGAGAAGGGGAGAGAATGGCTTATTGAAGGTGCCGATGGCGGGATCTGGCGGAACTTCGGCAGCGTAGGGATGACGTGGTAGCAGAACGGATGGTGCTAACCTTCCTCTCGCGAATGTGGGCACCTGAGAAGCCGTCAGAATCTCCCCCTGTAAAACCCCACGGGTTAGAAATGGGATCCGGCAGAGTCTCTCCTTCCTCTATCGGATCTGAAGCCCCTTCCTTCGAGGGAGGGGGTCCCCTATTTTTAGAAGGAAAGCTTATTGGGGCGTCCAGTCTCTTGGACGCCTCACTGTTGCAGGCGTCCAGGAGCCTGGACGCCTCAATAAATATTTTTTATATTTTTTATCTTAATATATTCATTGAGGCGTCCAGGCTCTTGGACGCCTCAATGATGAGGCATCCGGGGCCCTGGACGCTCCCATTTTTACCCACCGAATCACCGTCGAAAGCCGTAGACAGTGGAGAAAGCGCGTGGTTTCGGCGCGTGACTGTGACTTACGAAGGGCGCGTCTAATTGACAAGACGTTTTTATCTTTTGGATTTTTTCGAAACGTCAAATCGAGCGGCGGATCGGCACCGTCCGTGTGTCTAAGAAGTGAGGCATCCATGCACCTGGACGCCTCAAAGGATAGGCCTGCAAGTGAGGCGTCTAGGCTCCTGGACACCTCAATGAGACACAGTGAGGCGTCCAGGTACCTGGACGCCTCAAAGAAATTCTGCCGGATCGGCCCCGGAAAGCCGTCGGCGTCTAACCGTTAGACGTCTTCGTGTTTGGATTCTTCCGGAGCGTCCGGTTGGGAGCGGCGCCGTCCGCGTGTTGCACGATTTCCTTAGTGAGGTGGCTTCCGCTCGGATACCAAAGAAGCGTCATGTTCCCCCGCTCAAAAGATAAAAGGAAAGAAAGATGAGCACTCAAGTGATTCAAAATGTGAAAGCCACTGCGAGACGTCATATGGTAATATGAGATTTACTCAAGATGATGTCAGGAATAGCGTGTCTACAGCTGCCCCGCCTTGGCGTCTGCTTTGCAAGGGAGTGACACGTAGTGGAATGGCATTGAAGTGAAGTGGAATGGAGTGAGAATGGACTGAAAAGTTGATGTCAAGGTGTGATGAGACACGCTTTCAACATTGTGGTTTGGAATGTTTTCAGAGTTTTCAATGAGATGACCTTGAAGAAGGTCTTCCGAATTCAACAATTGCTTGGACGGAAATCAAACAAGGAAGGGAAAATGTGCGCTCAGGCACAAGTAGAAAAAGAGACCAACTTCTCTGTGTGGAAGTACCTGGGTCGTAAACCTGTAGGTTTCACCTTTGGGGAGCAGTTACCTGCCAATGTGGAAGTGCTGCGGTCAAGGTGGGTGAAATGGAGTAAAAGTAAAGGAATATTTGAGGATCAGTCCAAACAAGGGTCTCTTTTGAAAGAACAGCGTAGGGCCGTCTCAAGGAAGCTCAGTGTTTCATTCGGAGTGGAATATCTCATATTTGTAAGAACTGGAGCACAGTGGTCTTCACAATCGAATTACTTTGAATGATCTCCGCAATGGAATCAAAGTCCTACATGAATGCATGCTGGGTTTAAAGGAAAACTTAAATAAACTAAAATAGAAAATAGCCAAGGATAATATTGTCAAGTTGTTAAGAATGGGTCAGGATACCGATCCGGTGAGCTGATACTGAGCCGGGGCCCGTTTATCCACGCACCAACTCATCGAATGGAACCATCGTCCCCTTGCTTTCTCAACTTAATGGCCTATCCGTACAACCTAAATTCCTCTGAAATTATCACTGTTTTTGTTGAAGGGGAACTCAAATTCCAGATCCGTTCAGGTCGCAAGGTCCTTGACATGTTCTAATAGCGTAAATATCATATAATACAATGCATGACATGGTGGGACTAGTTACCGAATGGTGGCACACGATGGGACGGTGGCGTCCATTAGTGAAACCTGCACTGATCAACATTATTAAAAGTAGCAGAGTTGCACCACAGTACAAGGGAGATCAAGACAAAATACCTTTTGCTGAAGTCAACGACGACGACTCGACATTGATGCGACGCATTCTGGCTCATACACCCCTCCCTTCCTATAAGTACCCCCCCTTGCCTAGTTCAACCAAATGTACAAAGGAGGGCTTTGAAGCTTAAGGGGAGGAGGAGAAGAATCTTGGGTTCTTCAAGATGGAAGGCGAGTCTTCCCGCCCTATGAAGAGGAGCAGGCCCAGCAGCGAATTCAGGCGGCTCTCCGACCTCGAAGGACATCTGAGTGGGCTGATCCAATCGCGCATGGTGAGTTGATTCATTTCAAATTTCCGTACGACCTCTCTTTCACCTCCTTCCCCCTTTATTTTTCTTCTTCTTTTCCAGCCGTACCCTCTCTTCCCAGGCCCGAGGAAATTCTCCAAACTGCCGTGGCTTTCGAAGTTAACTTCCAACATCTCTATCGGCATGAGGGCCATAATTTCGAGGTGGCATCTTCAGGGCTCCTGGTTCACGCCAAGCATTACGAAAAGATTCGCATGGACTGGGCGGCTATGGGTGCGCTGGTGGAGATCTGGCATCCTCAGACTCTCACTTTTATTTTCCCCACTTTCGAGGCGACCATCCTTCTAGAGGAGGTGGAACTCCTGCTTGGGTTGAAAAGATTCAAAAGGGATGGCAGGATAAAGATCATGCCGATGCTGGAGAAAGTGACTTCCGAGGATGTCCTCAGAAGTTTCATGCCGTCTGGTGCCGTTAGAAACGTCCAGACTCAGAAGGGAATTAACCTGTAAAAGCTCACGGAATGGGTCATAGATGCCCTGAGAGGATTGCCAGATGATGATCGTTTGGAAGAAATCATGAAGGGATTCACAATCTGTTTGGCAGGTGCTCTCTTATTCCCTTATACCGACAACATAGTAGAGGAAGATCAGCTAAGCGCCATCTGCGGAATTTGGAATGACAAAAGGGTGGGACCTGCCGTCCTTGCTTACCTTTACAGTGGCCTCACTGCTTCCAGCATGGGTAAGCCTCCTTTTGGTTGCGCGCTTCTTCTGAATTGCTGGGTTGATTTACATTTCAAATTTGATCACCGTGGGGGGATGCCAACTGCCTCGAAGATCTTTCAACAAAGCCCCCTTTACCACATAGCCGATGTGTTAGGCTTTGGTGGTAATATAGTGAACCGCGTTCTGTGGCTGAGGAAACGTGAAGACTGGAGGTCCCACTTTAGAACTATGACACAAAGCTTCTTCACTTGTGCACCGACATGTCTACTCTCACGCGAGCTCCTTACGAGGTCTTCCCCTGAAGCTGAACTCCAACTCATTGGCGTGACTGAGTTTGTTCTCTACAACGCACATCGGTGCTGCATTCAAATCGGCCTTCCCCGCCACTTGTTCCCGCCGTTACCTGGCATTGCTCCTTTGAAGAAGAGAGAATTGGGCACGGAAGAAGATGCAAAGGGAGTGAAGGCCATCAAAGTGTCATGGAAGATGAGCATTCCGGGAAAGGGATTAGTGCATGTAGAGGAAGAACGCGAGCTGTGGAGGACTTATGTAACTGAACTGGGGAAGTTAAGGCCCGAAGTGTCTAAACCCCTGATGTAGCTCACTCTATTTTTAATGAAATAAAATGTGGAGTTATTGTGTGCAAAGGTGTTCTCTTTTTTGTTTTTTTTATTTATTTTTTTATATTTTTTACTTTTTTATTTTTGTTTGGTTTTTGTTTGTTTGTTTTTTTTTGGGAGAGGCGTCTAGGCGCGAAGACGCGTTCTAATCTTTTGAATTCAAATTTACACCACCGAGAACCGTAGGGCGGCCTTTCTTCTTCCTCACCTCGCCCACAAACAACCCTTCTTCTCCCAAGATTTGCTCGCCTTGCTTCATCTTCTCCCATCCTTGATCTATGGAATACGGCGGGTCGAACCGTGGTGGAGGAAAAGGGGGGCGAGAAGTTCCTCACCCGAGGAGGGTCGTGCACGAGCACGAAGAGGCGGCCACGGAAGAGGAAGGGCCTCTTTTGGCTATTGAGGGGCCCGAGGGGCCCGAAGACGTGGAGGGAGGTGAGCACGGCCCGGTAAGCTCCTTGATCTCCACCTCTTTAATTTCTTTTAGTTTTGTAGCGAACAAGTAGAGAGGGAGAAGAGGGTTCGGTGAGTGTTGCCCTTGAATGATGAACGCGTCTTCGACAGGAGACACATTTTTCTTTTAATAATGTGGCCCTTTCTATTTGATGCGCAGAGTATGATAAGGATCCAGGGCTTAGTTGATGAATGGGTGAGTGCGGATGAGCCGCACGGCGTCGGGGGAGAGAGACGCGGCAAGGCGAAACTTGACGACTGACGCATACATTTCCCTGCTCAGGACGGGCAACAAGGTGGTGCGCCTGTGCAGGAGAGTGCCGACTACTTGCGACAGTGCAGGGAGAGCCATGTGGGGCCCCTTCAACTCGGGAGACGGACAGAGGTGAAAGAAGGGCTCTGATTTATTTATTTATTATTATTATTATTATTATTATTATTTTTGTTTTTTTGAAATCCCGGGGCTTAACCGATGCCTGTTGTTTATCTGCTCCAACATGCCCAGCAGGCAGCGATGGCAGGGATGGCCGGCGGATCGTCTTCCAGCTCTCAGGCTCCTTTTCTGGAGATCGCCTCCCTCCGGGAGCAACTTGCCAGTGCAGTGGCCCGCGTGACCCGGGCTGAAGAGGAGTGTGATGCTTGGGCAGCAGCCATAGCAGAGCTGCGGCGTCACGATGAAGAGAGGCCATCTCCAGACATCCTAGAGTTAAGGGTTCTCCTCCAGGTGGCGAGGAGAGAGGTAGAGAGAGAGAGAGTAGAGGGAGAAGGAGAGGGAGGAAAGAAGGGCCGAGCGACAGTAGGATCGGGATGAGAGGAATGCTTTGGAGGCCCAGGTGAGGGAGCTCCAGCTTGCCCTTCGAGTGATGGGGCAGAGGCTAGGAGTCATGGAGACGCACTACGAGAGAGCATGAGAGTTCGGGGCGCGACTCCACCAGTCCGGCCATCTTTCTATCGGTGGCTTTTCTGTCGTGCCAGGGGAGCAGCAGCGAGCTGCCACTGTGGAGTAGGTATCATGTGGTGAGGCGAGTACTGCTTCACGGAGTTCCAGGAGGCCCCTGAGGGACCCTCACCTTAGGGGAGAGGAGAGAGACGCCTAGAGGGATGAGTGTGAAGGTGATGGCGAGAGTTGGCGAGCTAGCATACACGCCTCCTCTCTATGATTGTGATGTTCATGACTATGATGTTTATGATAGTTTATGTAGACCTATGAATGGAGTGATTTGGTTTCCTGTTACTTTTTTGTTCTCTTGCGCGTTCCTTCTTCCTTGCATTTCTTCTCCTTTACACTGTTCCCATGTGATGCGCTTGCTGAGACTCTGTCCGAAAACGGGGAATCATATCTCGCTCTGACCATCTTTTGCGCGGAAATGCGCCACCGAAGTCAACAATAATGGCTCTCGCCCCTTCTCCTTGATGACCTTTCAATCTTCCCGGACGACCTCCACAACATGACAGGGCATCTCTAGGCTGCATAGGGAGCGAATCGTCACATCACACCAATTACCTTGCACGAGCGGTGAAGTGACACATGGGATCGCGAGGAAGGTGCCCTATCACGAGGGTTATCGTTAACAGTGATGGAGGTAGTCTTGGCTCGCACTTCTCCCATTTCTATAAATACCTCCCTCGTTCGTTCTTCCAGGGGCATCGAGAGCCAACTCGAAGAGTACAAGTTTCCACGGAAGCGGAGGAACTAAGAGTTCTAAGGTTCAAAATGGAGGGCGAATCTTCCCACTCCTCGAAGAGAAGTAGGTCCAGCGGTAGCAGTTCCAGGAAACTCTCGGACCTCGAAGGGCACTTCAGTGAGAGGACCCAAACGCAACTCGTAAGCTGAGTTTTCTTGCCTGATCTTCTAGTTCTTTCTTCATTTTTCTCTTTTGACAAAAACCCCTCTCCATTCCTTGTGTATGCGCAGAATGTGATGAAATCACATACTTCATGGGAGTTAGTAGTGGCAGCATACAGAGGTCTCCCGATTTTCAGAAGGCCAGGCTAGATGTGATGGGGCTTGGAGTCTTTCTCCGGATTGAGCCGATCAAGCTCGACCTCTCTCTCGTCCAAGCATTGCGTGAAAGGTGGGATCCAATGAGCCGTGCCTTCTTGATGCCTTGGGGGCACATGGTGCCCAGCCTGGAAGATGTGGTCCGAAATTACGGCCCTGAAAGTGGATGGCGAGGCACTGACCGGCATCACGTACTCCGACTATAGAGAGGCTGCCCAGAGGTTACTAGGGGTGGACCTAGATGATCGCAAGAACAGGTCCATAGCCAAGACGCCTATCATGGAGACACTGGGGCTTACTGATGTTCATCCTCGTGATGACGAGTCCTCGGAAGAGTTCATGGAGAGGACTGAAAGAGGATGTCGCGCCGTCTACTGCGTAGATGCGAGCAATTGGGAGAGGGCCAACATGGATTTGAGGAGATTCCTCTTCTTCCTGTTGGGGAAATTGTTGCTGGGCTCGAAAGGAGACAACATTCATTGCCGCTTCTTAGAATTCCTGGTAGACCCTGAGAAAGTGGGACGATACGCCTGGGGAGCAGCCATGTTGGCGCATCTATTAGCGGGTCTGTCTGAAAGAGCAGATCGAGAGATAACAGTGAGTGGTTTCACGCCGTTCATCCAGGTATCCTGCTTCTCTCTTTTTTGTTTTTTTTTGATATGTTAATGACACATGACGGTGCAGTTGTGGAGCTATTATTACCTCCCAATGGGAAAAGCCCGGCATTGGCGACCGATGGCGGTGCCGCTGGCGAGGCGGTGGCAACCTATCACGAGCCCAGCCTCTCTATCCTACCAGCTGATGGTGTTAAGGCGCGAGTTGCAAGAGTTCCCCGCGGCAATGGTGATTATTATTTCATCATCATCTTTTTCTCCCTTTTTTTTATTTTTATATTAAGAAGATGTGTGTGACCTGACCTAGGTGGTCTGGAGGCCTTATGCGGGCATGACTGATGCCGATCAGCCATGGGTCATAACTAGCCGTGCCCGGTTAGGATGCGACCTCTGGATGCACTGTTTGAACGAAATCGAGCCACTTCGGCTACGATTGGCCATGAGGACTCTAGGGCTTGCCCAAGAATGGGTGGACATGACTACCACACCACGTGTCGGGAGGAAGACGCGTGGGCCGGCGACCTCCGTTGATTGGAGAGTGCGGTTCCCCGAGCAATATGAGGACTGGCAACGGGGTGGCACTCCCGTGGAGTCACATGCTCAAGACAGCGAGGATTATCTGCGCCTCTATAGGGCGATGTATGCAGAGCAACTCCATCTCGAAGGGACCGTGGAGGTGAACAACATTTTTTTTATTTTTTATTTTTATTTTTTTTTGTATGTTGACCTATGCCCTGACCACATGATGTTCGCGACACTATGATAGCGAACCTGCAAGCTCGCCTGATAGGCACGGAGTGGCAGTTACATGATACTCGCGCCGCCTTGAGTTCTTCGGTAAGCCTACATACACACGATCATAGACCAAGATTCCTGGTGCTAGGTCCTCAGTGTCACCTTATGTGTGTTGCAGTGCGCCCAGCTTGATGCGGCCTCCTCAGCAATGGGGGCGGATAGCGTTTCTTCCATTTTATGGATCCCCACTTTCGAACTCGATTTTCTTCATGAGCAGCTTGCTCATACTACGCAGCGAGCTGCGGAGGCAGAAGGAATGCTCTCCACATAGGTGAGAGTCTGGTCATTGAATTTCACTTATTCGTGCCTCCACATATCTGAGATGATGGTTATGGCAGACGAAAGAGGTGCAAGATGCACTTGCCCGCACCGCGCAGGGGGAAGCCAGAATAGCGGAACTGGAGGAAGAGTTACGGCATCGTCCAGACGATGGCTCTTCTCGGGACGCCGTGGAGCTGAGGATCACCCTTCAGCTGGAGAGGGAGGACAGAGAGAGAGAGCGCGCGGAAAGGGAAAGAGTCACCGGAAGAGAGAGAGCCGACAGATTGGCTGAGAGAGAGGAGCGAAGGGCCATGGAGGCCCAACTGTTTGAACTCCGAACCAGCCTCGGTCTTGCTGAACAGTGGCTAAGAGATGACGAAGAGCGTTACCGAAGAGCACGAGAGCGTGGCTTTCGTGTTAGTAGCTTCTTTGCACCCCTGTCGATCGACGGGGAGCAGAGACGGGAAGGGGGTACAGAGCAGTAGAGGCTCCGTCTTGCATGGTTTAGCAACACCCTCCGAGGTTCCTCGCCTGGGGAGTGGAGAAAGGGGTAACACTGAGAGAGAGGGTGGAACTTGATGTACAATTTCTATAAGGAAATAAAGGAAGGAATGTTCAGTTTCCTATCTCCTGCCTTCGTTCCTGCTTTTCAATCATGTATACATTGCTCAATAAAAACAAGTCAGTTTTTCCGTTCTGACTTGGCCCCTTGCTCAACAAGCAAATGTTTGTTCCGACTGTCCTTGATAACGGGTCAAGGGGCCAAGCCTTTATCAATTAAGGCAAGAGTAAAGATAATGAATGCGACACACGGGCACGCAAATGGGAACAGAATGTAGCACACAAATGAGATCACACGGATGCAATTTTTTTTGTTTGTTTTGTAATGATATATTTTTTTGTGTTGTTTTTTTTACTTTTTTTTATTTTTTTTTTTTTTTATTTTTTGAAAAATACTTTTTATTACAACCGGCATGGTTTTTGGATCAGGGGTGTTTGAATCGTTCTTAAGTAGCGTAATGCGGGGTTAACATGCTCCAAAAGAATTCCCACTTGGGGACTCACCTGACGGCGTCTTTCGAGGGCCACTACATTTTTTTTGTGAGATAACTAATGCCTAGTGACCATTCTTATGGCACCTGACTCTTATGAAGACAGGGTTTCTTACTAACCCCCCAGGTATCCTGTGCGCACATCTAGATTGATTTGGGCCCCTAGACTCCTCAAGTGATAATCCTGCCGGTTAAGACTTAACCTGATGACAAAACCGTCATGCCATGCTTAGGCTCCCAGTTGCTTCCGACCGCAAGGATACACCGAAGGAGTGTTCGAGGTAAAAGATTTGCCCGACCCGGGTCTATTTCCTCACAACTCTAGATGGTATATGATGGAACACCTTGGAACCCCAACGGCCAACTGCACGACGCTGACCCGGAATCAGACGTCGTCGCACCTATTGGTGACGCGCTTGCATTTACCTAAGCCCGAGGTTGAAGTAAGAAACCACCTAGGTAGTAGATAGAGGTCTTGACCGGCCAGAAACACCAGACTCCTTCGCGGTGATGGCTTTTGCTTCTCGAAGTAGACAACTATGTGTGTTTTGCTAAAACGAGGTTGCTTGCCTTAGCGGGATGCGCCTTTCAGGATTTCCACTAAGCTTTCATCTTTGAGGGGAGAAAGAAGAGTAGTGGGGTAAACCTTCCGAGAGGACCGGCAAAACCGTTAACCCGACGAGCTAACCGGGACCTACTCGACCTCTCCCTTTTGGGCGATTTCGGACCAGACCTCGAACAGAATTACGTTGCCCCTTTGTGGAATTTAGCTTTCGTTTTGAGGGGTCTCGCCTATTGAAATCAGGCACGGCCACGACCAGGCTTTCATCTGACTTTGGATTTTTTTTTTGAGGGAGACATGATGATTTGATATGTAGGGATCCCTCTTGTATGCCTGCGGGGACACTGCCCTCTTCTCATGCTCTGACTCGAGTTCGAGGAGATAAATCCTACTCTCGCCTTCAGGGTATGGTATTTTGGTTCCCTTATGCTCAGCGTTTTAAGGGCGCCGGTTGTCTCATTGGGTAGAGAAAGAAGAGAACAAAGATTACGACTTTTCTGGAGACCTTCGAGTACAACCCCACAATAAGCAATACTACCAAATTTTGGCAAAAACAACTGCGTGTGTGCGTGCTGCCTTCTTTTAGTGGGCGTAAGCCGACATGACCGGATAGGAATCTCCGCGGTTCTGGCGAGCCAAGACCCGAGACCTACCGAGCCTTAATGGGTCCTAACCTACATGAAGGACAGATGCAAAGACTTGACTGCATGATGAACACTAGGCACTCTCTTTTTCTTCTCTTTTTTTTTTTGAAACTTCCCTCGAGTTCCGCTTCGCTTGATCCCAAAAACGGTGTGTGAGAGTGTGCGCAGGTTAACCCTGAGTTAGACTACAAAGACCGAAGAGTGAATTTCTAGCTCCGATGGCCCTCATACCATGCCAGTTGTTACACTTATCTAAGGGTAGTATTTCTTAAGATAAAGCCCGTTCCAAGGGTGGGATAACTCGGTCCCTTCGGCATTGACTAGCTTGTAGGCGTTGCCAGGGTACATGGCTTGAACCACATATGTTCCTTCCCAATTGGGTTGAAGTTTAGAACGCGGCCCTCCAGGTTTGACAAAAATTCTTTTTACAACCATCTCGCCGAC
The DNA here is from genome assembly GCA_022559845.1 of Amorphophallus konjac. Lineage (NCBI taxonomy): Eukaryota > Viridiplantae > Streptophyta > Magnoliopsida > Alismatales > Araceae > Amorphophallus > Amorphophallus konjac. The sequence goes on from JAHNEJ010002046.1 coordinate 111,422, forward strand.
TTTGAATTTTCTCTCAATGACTTTCTTTTGGTAAAAACGAGCGAGTCTATTTTGATAAACACGTGCATGCTCGGCAGCGGCCAGCCGCTTCTCATCTAAGAGTTCCAACTGGGCAAGGAGTGAATTACGACGTTCGTCGAGGGGAAATTCCTCATCCAATTGTACCCTGAGAGAAGGAATCAAGGTCTCGTACGGGACTACCGCTTCCATCCCATAAGTAAGGGCAAACGGAGTCTGCCCGGTGGGGGTACGGATTGAAGTGCGATAGGCCCATAGAGCTTCGATAAGCTTTTCTGGCCAGTCTGAGAACTTACTAGACTCGCAAGTTTTCTTTATGATTTTGATCAATGTTTTGTTGGTGGCCTCTGCCTGGCCATTACCTGTGGATAATAAGGTGATGAATGATGCAATGCAATTGCGTACCTTTTGCAGAGGTCTTGAAGGTCCTGAGAAATGAACTGTGGCCCATTGTCGGTGACGATTGTGCTTGGGATGTCGAATCTGGTGAGGATGTTCTTCATGATGAACTTGCAGACTGTTGATGCCTTGATTTCCGCGTAAGCTTCGGCCCATTTGGTGAAGTACTCGTCGCAGTGAGGATGAAAGACTTCTGCTTGGTGAGGGAGTTGGGATCTCCTAGGGGACCAATGATGTCGAACGCCCATAAGGAGAAAGACCATGGGGAGGATACTGGATGAAGTGAGGAAGATGGTGAATGAATTTTATCGGCGTGAAGCTGACACTTGACACACCGACGGACATAGACACTACAATCTTCTTCCATAGTGGGCCAGTAAAAGTCTTGCCTAATGATCTTCTTAGCGAGCATTTGGCTATTTACATGGCCACCGCATACACCTGAGTGTGCTTCCTCTACACATTTCCAGACCTCATCGTCATCAAGACACCTTAATAGAACACCAGTAAGGCTCTCCTATACAGTAGACCTCCAACCAATGTGTATTTCTGGGCCACCCTTCTTATGACTTTCTTATCTTCTGTGGTGGCTCCTTCAGGGTAAGACTGATCTTTGCAAAATTTGACAATTTCGTAGAACCAAGGTTTCTCCTCATCAGCCAGTTCTTCTTCAAATTCTGCCAACATGACTTCCCTTTTCTCAAGAATTTCCCGTCCTGAATCTTCCGTAGGACTCTTTCTTTGATTTTTAAGAGGTAAGGGTCCTGAACAGTAGGGACGAGGCGTTTGTAGATGGTGATGGATTTAGACCATCCACCTAAAGGGAATTTGAAAGATGATGCCAAGGAGGCGAGGGCATCGGCCAGAATGTTCTGTTCGCGAGGAACATGGACAAAGATCAGCTTGGTGAACAATTTGGCATAAGCGGAGACCAGCTCTTGATAGGGCTTGAGCTTGGGATCGAGGGTGCGATATTTGGTAAGCACCTGGCGGAGAACAAGTTGACTATCACCCACGACTCGCAATTCGGTGGTATAGAAAGAATGGGCTAGTTCCAGACCAACTAGAAGAGCCTCATATTCTGCAATGTTGTTGGTGATTGGGAACGCGAGATGAAATGCCTCTAGGATGGTAACGCCTTCGGGCGTCAGAAGGACAATGCCAATACCTTTCCCTTGGGAATTCAGAGCTCCATCAAAATATAATGTCCACATTGGCTCGTCGATTGAGTGATGGACATTAGTTCCTCATCTGGAAACTCTGATTGGACAGGATCGAACTTGGGGAGAGGATGATGAGCGAGATGCTCGGCTATAGCATAGCCTTTAATGCCTTTTGCTGGATGTAGGTGATGTCAAACTGAGATAGGAAACTCTGCCAGCGTGCTAGCCTATCAGTAAGGACAGATTTCTCCAGGAGGAACTTGATAGGGTTCATGCGGGCGATCAAATGGACCTCATGAGCCAAGAAGTAGTGTTTCAATTTCTGTACTACCCAAACGAGGGCAGCACAGGTTTTCTCCATGGCTGTGTACTTCTGTTCACAAGAATTGAGGAGTTTGGACAAGTAATAGGTGCCCGTTCCTTGCCTTCTTCATCGGCTTGTGCGAGGACGGCTCCCACGGAGTCATCCAAGACTGAGATGTAAAGGATCAGAGGTTTTTCTAGTTTGGGTGGAATGAGAACGGGTGGATTAGCCAGGTATTTCTTTAACCCTTCAAAAGCCTTTTGACAATTAGAATCCCAATGGAATTCTACTCCTGGCTTGGTCAACTCATAGAAAGGTCTACACCTTTGTGAGTGCTGAGACACAAACCGACGGATGAATTGCAGCCTCCCAATTAAACCTCGAACTTCCCTCAAATTTTTGGGAGGCGGCATATCCCTGATGGCCTTAGCTTTGTTGGGATCTATCTCAATCCCCTTTTACTCACAATGAAACCCAGTAATTTACCCGATGATACGCCAAACACACACTTCTTCGGGTTCATTTTCAATTGGAACTCCCTTGATCTTTGCAACACCTTAGCCAAAACTTCGGATGTTCCACCCTGGTTCTTGATTTCACCAATAAATCATCCACATACACCTCCAGATATATATGCATCATGTCATGAAATATGGCCATCATAGCTCTTTGGTAAGTAGCTCCAGCATTCTTTAATCCAAACGGCATGACCACGTAACAATATGTTCCCCATGGTGTAGTGAATGACGTCTTCTCCTGATCCTCTTCTGCCAAACGAATTTGATTGTATCCCGAAAATCCATCCATAAATGAGAGGGTCTCATAGCCTGCCGTGTTATCAATTAACACATCAATGTGAGGCAAGGGAAAATCATCCTTTGGACACGCGCGGTTAAGGTCCCGGAAGTCGATGCAAATCCTGACTTTCCATCCTTCTTCATGACCGGGACAATGTTCGCCACCCATTGAGGATAAAGGATGACTCTAATGAACCTGGCTTTGTGGAGCTTGTCGACCTCTTCTTTCATTTTAAAGCCATCTGAGGGTGGAAACGCCTTAACCTTTGTTTTACCGAGACGGACCCTGGTTTTAGAGTTAAGCGATGTTCAACCAAGGTGGAATCCAAACCCGGCATATCCTCGTAGCTCCATGCAAACGTGTCCCTATACTCTTTGAGAACTTCAATTAATGCCTCTTCTTCAGATGATGGCAAATTATCACTTATGAGGACGATCCTAGGGTCTTCCTCAGTTCCCAAGTTAATTTCTTTGGTGGACTCTTCTACGGCGGCTGACGGCTCGTCGAATCTCCTCATCCCACTAGCATATGCGCCGGCCGCGTCCTCATATTCTTCATCCTCGTCTCCAGTAGGGTACTGTTCATCGGTGATCTCATAAACCTCATATCCTTCATCAATCGCACAATTGCCCTCACATTCTATCTCTGGTAGCTGGATGGGATTTTCTATCAACTGAGGGATGGATAGAAGCGCTCGACACCTACTGGCTAGATCTAGAAGGAATCGACGGGAGATCTGCCTACCCTTGATTTCCTTTTGGGTACTACCCTTGACTCCTTATTCCTAGGTTGACTGAGCTGTCCTACGGACGAAGAAGAAGTTAAAGAGGATGCTGAAGAATGTACAGGGAAGGACCCCTCAGAGGAGGGGTAGAAAAGGTCGCTTATAGGACCCTGACGAGTGGCCCGTAGGTCGGGACACACTCGTGGGAGAGGTAGGAAGTTTTCTCAACGAAGATGTGTTGTTGAGGGTTTGAAAATTGACGTTTTTTTTTCATTTTCATTTTTTATGACAAAGCAATGAAAAGAAACCAGAGGCGGGGGAAAGATGATTATGGCTAAAGGGTTGGGAGGTTCATAGAACAAATCATGATTAAAAACCTGGTGCGGGTTAAGAAACCCGCGTAGGTATGTGAGTAGAGAAGGGGACCTAGGAAGGTCATCAGACAACTGTCTGGCCCAGGAAGAAAGCAACAACGAGGGCTGAGGTGAGTGAAATGAGAAGATGACGGCTAATGAGCCGTCGATGGCAATGTTGATGACGGATGAGGATCCGCCGGTGACAGAGTCCTCTTGACGAGGATGATTTGGAATTCTGGCAATAGTAGTGATATCCCCTGGCATTTCAGAGATCAATGGCGGCCCTTCCCGCTGTGAGGGTGAGAACATTCTTTCTAGCGCAATGGAAATATCTTGTATGTCGAACCATTTGCTCCATTCGCATTCCGGATCCTTAATCTTGCCTCTCTTAGCGGCCCTTGAGCATTTTTCAGCCAAGTATACAACATGCGATCCTCATGTGTTTCTTGCGGGTAATCCCCCACCTGAACAATGGGCCCCTTCTTGAAGTGAGAGGATAGGGTCCACGTGAGGGGTTTCCACTCCGCCTCGAGCGGTCCTTTAAAGCCTAGGCCAAACTTGTGGCTCAACCTTATTTCCTTTGGCGGTTTCAGCCTTCCTTGCAATTGCGCGCCCAAGCCTTTGCCTTGTTGATAGCCGATGTTCCTCATTACCTCCCATCCTTTAGAATGGGAAGGGAGAGGTGACATCGGTACTGAAGGTGGCTTCTTTGGTGTTGGCGCAATGCGGGACGTGTCATACACATCCAGTAGTGATAATATGGGCCGATGAGACGGCCAAACAGATGGCAAAGAGATGTTAACAACATCCACTGTATGAAGGACAGGCGTGCTGACCACTTTAATAATCCTCCCATTGTATGGGAACTTTAGGCAGTGGTAGTTGGTGGAGGGTACAGCATCCATGACTTCAATATAGGGGCGACCCAATATAGCCTTAAATGTGGGATCCACGTCAAGGACATGGAATTCTGTAGACACTGATGCAGGGCCTAATTCTACCTTCAAGATAATCATTCCCTGTGGTGGCCTTTTGCTGTTGTCATATGCTGTGACTGTGATTGAGGATGGTCTTATCTGTTCCTCACCGACCCCACATAAATGAAGGGTGCTCATGAAGATGACATTTATGGATGCGTCCATGTCCACCAAACACGGGTGTATGGACACTCCATTGATTTTTATTGAAACAGACAACTCATATTTTTGAGCTTCCTTGGGGGCGAGCTCGTGGTTGTGGAACATAATAGCCGGTTGTGTGTCTGTCGGCATCAGAACGGCCGAAATCTTCTCTACAGGGAGGTCCTCATTCACCATGACCTTTTGAAGATATTCCATTAAGGCTACCTGATGGGATGTGGATCTCTGAAGCAGCTCAAGAATGGAGATCCGAGCAGGTGTCTTGTCCAAGTGTTTCAACAAATCATACTGTGTTCCAGGGATGGATTTTTCTGGCTGTTCTCCATTGTCCTTCTCTGACTGAGCCTGATCGGGGTTCTGACTATTCTGGGGGAAAACTCTGTGAAAATCCTTCCAGCTCCGGAGCACCATTGCCTGCGGCTTTTGTACCTTTATGGGGGTAGCTGTGGGTTTTAACAGAGGTTTGAGGGGTAGCGGTGGAGGAATGGTTGATGAAGCCGAGGTAACAATGGGAGCAGGATTCTGATGAGGGGTTTGTTAGGTGGAGGCATGGTGGAGGTAGAGGGGATATCATATGGGCTATGGAAGGTAAGGGGTTTGGAAGGTGGAGGTGGAGGCAAAGTGGAAGTGGATAAGGCTTGAGATGGGTAATAGTTTTGAGATGGATGGTGGGTGATGAGTGGTTTTGAAGGCATTGGTGGAGGTATGGTGGAGATAGGCGGGGTCACGTACGGTTGACGGATGATAAGAGGTTTGGAAGGCATAGGGGTGGATGCAGTAGAGGTGGATGGCAAAATGGAGGAGTGAGAGAAGATGAGAGGGTGTGAGGGCATAGTGGAGGGTGTTGGCTGATAGGTCATTGGTGAGTTAATGGGAGGGGTGCGAATGAGAGGGCGTGATGGTAGTGGAAATGGTGAAGGCGGTACTATAGGTTGTAATGCGGGCTGATGAGAGAGGGGTGCTACTCGGGCAAGGCGAGGGGGTTGCCTGACGATAGGGTTGGCGGTAGCAAGAATAGAGGTACTTTCTGGGTGCCACACCTGCTCTCTCCCGACTTCCGGAAGGAGGAGATGGGGTTGACCTGGTGATTGGGCTGTTGGTGCTCCGGTAATGGATTCTGGATTATACCCATGTTGGGCTGTTGTTGTTGTGCCTGCTGAGGCTGTTGTTGTTGTTGTGGATGTTGTTGTGGCTGCTGCTGTAGTTGATGTTATTGCTGGAACTGTGGCCTAGGAGGAGGTCTCCTGGCTTTGAGAGTGGCGATGTATCGCCTCATTTCATCCCAGTCAATTCCTCCTTCATCATTCATATCGTAGATGTAATCTTTAAACTGAAAGCAGTTCTCTACTGTGTGTCCTGGCTGCCTGTGATAGACGCAGTATCTGGAGGTATCAACATTCGGGGGCCACGCGAGCCTTTCCCTGGGTAGGATGAGTGTGTTTGAGGCCATGAGGGCGCTGAAAATGTAACGACCCGAGAATTCGATTACCGGGAAGGCCCGATAACCCGAGACTCGCACCGCCACCCACAAGTCCGAAGACTCGAAGGGTTAAAGGATGGTGTGGAGACTACACAAGTATCACAAATAATTACAGAAATTAAACAGTTATCTCATTAAGCAGGAAATGAATTAACAGTTTACATGATACATGGTCCACAAGATAAAATAAAATAACAACAGTAGTAGTCCACAACTAGTACAGAGACAAGAAAGAAAGTACAGCTACACGGGACATACCCCGGCTCTGACCTCTGGCACTAACGCTGGGCACCTAAACCACGCTGAGCCTCAGACGCACTCCCCTAAGCCGCGACTCACCTGAAACACGGTGAAAACACGCAGGGAATGAGTCTCGGAACAAGACTCAGTAGGGATCACTCGAACCCTACCTCGTAAACGGAGAAACCGCTACGCTAGTAGTAAGCGAGTACCTCGAAAAGGGAAGCCCTGCAATCTACAAACACCGCTCTCACGGCATGAAAGCCGACACACGTGCCACGGTACGAGAAGACCGAAACTCAACGGTCGAACCGTCAAAACCCGAAGGTCGGAAACACACGACTGACAGTCTGACACTCCGTACTCGACAGGAGTACCACCCACTAGAAGCACAGCCGGTAGCGTCCCCTGACGTCTTACACCGCACCGCAGGTGAACCGCCTGACATGGTAGGTCCTACCCGAGGCGCAAACACCGTACAAGTAACCTACAACAAGTGACTAGCTGGGGTCACGCCCGTCGACGTGGGTCCAACCGCCCCCAACCACGTGTGCACACACAGACCGCGCGTCCCTGGTCTGGCCCTCTGACCGTTTTCCCCCTCAGCCGGACTCTGGCTGCAAGACGTGGGGCCCAACGGTAACCGGTCACAAACCGTCTCTAAAGGTCAGCCCGTACACCACTCCCTGGTGCGACTAGCACACGCGTACTAGTAGGCTACGACTAGTGGAGGGTCACAGAAGGAGTAGACTCTCAAGTCACGGAAAACCACGTCGCATCCGACGACGTACGGGGACCACCCCACATACTGGTACTGTCGCACGACAACCACGGTCGGAACGGAAACAGGGTTGCAAACCACTCGGGGCAACCCAGTGCCGACGGTCTACCCTAGACGCGTCACATGGCTCTGACGGTCTAGGCGGGACCGTCACAGACGCCTGACGGTCTAGGCGAGACTGTCACGCTCCCAGTGTAAAACGCGGAGTAACACGGAGTGTAACGCACCTGCCCTGGTGTGTTACAAACTGTGACGCGCCTATGCAGGTGCGTCACAGCGGAAAATAAGGGCAAGCCGTGACGCGTGCCACTCGGTGTGTCACAGCATGTGACGGTCCATTCCTGGAGCGTCACACGCATGTAACGGTCCAGCCCTGGAGCGTCACATGGCCTGGGGGTAAAACAACTTCTGACGCACCCACGCTGGGCCGTCACAAGGCTGTGACGCTCCAGTACTGGTGCGTCACACGCCTTGACCCCCACGGTCAAACCAACGGTCGGATGCCAATGATCGGGACGCTCTGACGGCCCACCCCAGGCGCGTCACACGCCTGTGGCGGTCTATCGCGGGACCGTCACACTCCCAGACCCCAGTTGGCTAAACAAGGGCTGTGACGCACCCACCCAGGCGCGTCACACGGTGTGACGGTCACTAGAAGGACCGTCACCCGCCCGACGACGGAACGGCGGGAAAAGCCCAAAAAAATCAACCACGCCCCCATGCCTCCACCGGAGAGGGGGAAATCAAAGGGGAAGACCCCTGGGGACCCCTAGCATGATACTAGGCCACCAAAACGTGAAATCGCGGGCTAAATCCATAGATCGGGCGAACTCTCCCCAAATCATGGAAAACCCCAAACCCGCTCAATCAAGCCCCTCTCGGCCTCCCCTCGGCCTATAAACCACGGAAATGAGCGGCAGGGAGCTAGGGAACGTCACCCTACCACAATGGAGCGAATGTTCCGCCGAATCGATGTCAAGATCACGAAGAACGCTTTGAAAACTCTCGTCACTTCACGGTTCCCCACAAGCTTTACGCCGCCACGATCATCTCGTCGTCGCCCACGTCGTCACGCCGTCGCCCCGCGCCGTCTGCAGCCGGAGGGGGACGCCACCGCGGCCAAACGAGAGAGAGAGAGAGGGAGGGGCGGTGGTCACGGTGGGGAGAAGAGAAGGAAGAAGAAGAAGAAGAAGGTGAGGGGAGAGAGAGAAAAGTGAGATATTTATAGAAAATTTGGAAATTCCAAAAAATACCAAAAAATATAAAATTATGTTTCCGAGATTCTCAGAACGCACCGATCGCAACGGTACCACTCGTGCCCTGGTGAACGACCCGGTTCACCCGCAGCGAGGTTCCGAAGGAATTATCGAAACACATACCGGTAATCGGAAAACACGCGCAGAAAAAGCCGCGGAACGCTTCCGGGCCTCTGAAACAACTCCGGATCGCACCGATCCGAACACGAAAGATGTCTAAAATGAAATTTCGGACACAACGGAGCCGACACTCCGAAAACCAGATCCGGGACCCACGAAGAAGGATCCGAAAGGTCCGGGATATTACAGCCCTCCCCCCTTAAGGAATTTCGTCCTCGAAATTGAGAACAACCCAAGGGGAAAGAAGAGGAAGACTCACTCAAACAGGTACGGGAACTGCTGACGTATCTCGTCTTCACACTCCCAAGAAGCCTCACCACCAGAGTGTCGCTGCCACACCACCTTTACCAAGGGGATGACCTTGTTCCGCAGGCGCTGCTCTCGCCTATCCTCCACGCGGATCGGAAACTCTGGGAGAGAAAGATCTGGAGTCACCTCAGGCCAAATAGAAATCTCGAGCACATGAGAGTCATCGGGCATATACTTCCGCAACATCGAGACGTGGAACACGTCATGCACCGACGCCAACTCAGAGGGTAACTGCAACCGGTAAGCAACCTCACCGATGCGCTCCACAATCGCGAAAGGACCAATATAGCGGGGACTCAGCTTCCCACGCCGTCCAAAACGCATCACCCCCTTCATCGGAGAAACTCTCAAGAACACATGATCGCCCACGGCGAACTCGAGGGGCTGCCGCCTACGGTCAGCATAGCTCTTCTGCCGACTCTGGGCCGCCAACATGTTCTGACGAACCAGGTGCACAACATCCACACATTGCTGCACCAATTCCGGTCCCGTCAAAACACGCTCACCCACCTCAAACCAATCAAGTGGAGTCCGACACGGACGCCCATACAAGCCTCATAAGGAGCCATGCCGATGCTCGAATGATAGCTGTTGTTATAGGCAAACTCCACCAACGGTAGGTGGTGAATCCAACTCCCCTGCCACTCCAGGCAGCAGGATCTCAGCATGTCCTCCAAAGTCTGAATGGTCCTCTCAGACTGACCATCTGACTGAGGATGATACGCCGAGCTAAATGCCAACTCCGTGCCAAGAGCTCGCTGGAAACTCCTCCAGAATCCAGAAGTGAAGCGCGGATCCCGATCCGACACGATCGAAATGGGAATCCCATGCAACGGAACGATCCGCTCCACATAAAGACGAGCCAACTGGACACGCTCCAGCTGACTTGACCGGTAACAACCGAGTCACCTTCGTCAGCCGATCCACCAGCAACCAAATACTGTCCTGCCCACTCGGGGTCCTCGGCAACCCCACCACAAAATCCGTGGTCACGTGGTCCCACTTCCACGCAGGAACATCCAAGGGCTGGAGAGTACCTCCTGGTCGCTGATGCTCCGCCTTCACCTGCTGACAGATCAGGCACCTGGCCACAAACTCGGCACATCTCTCTTCATGCCAGGCCACCAGAACTGCCTCCGCAAGTTCCGATACATCTTCGTCGCACCCGGGTGTACGTGTACCTGCTCCCATGAGCCTCGCGCAACACCGCACGACGAACCGCTCCTCCGCTGGGACGTACAGCCTGCCACGAAACCTCGCAGCACCGTCCTCGCCGAGCTCCACATCAGCCATAGCCAAAATCCGGGGCAACTCAGGGTCCGCATGCTGAGCCTCTGTCACCTGACGACGGATAGCAGGAGTGACAGTCAGACTCGCAAGCACTGCAACCCTGGCTCCTGGGGAATCTTGAGCCTGAAAGAAACTTCGGGCACTTGTTCCCAGAGCCTCCACTTCCTCAACATCAAGGCACTGACCGCAACCTTCCGACTCAAGGCATCGGCGACGACATTCATCCTGCCCGGCTGATAAGACAGGGTGAAGTCATAATCCTTCATGAACTCCATCCAACGCCTCTGCCTGAGGTTCAGGTCCCTCTGCGAGAACACATACCTCAAACTCTGATGGTCAGTGAACACCTCGAACTTCTCACCGTACAGATAATGCCTCCAGATCTTCAGCGCGAAGATCACAGCCGCCAACTCAAGGTCATGGGTAGGGTAGTTCTCCTCATGGGCTTTAGCTGCCGAGATGCATAAGCCACCACTCTACCATGCTGCATCAACACAGCACCCAATCCAGACCCGGAAGCATCTGTACACACCACAAAACCTCCCGATCCAGAAGGAAAAACCAACACCGGAGCCGAGGTGAGCAATCTCTTCAGTTCCCTGAAAGCTCTGCTCACACTCCTAGACCAGACGAAAGGCACATCCTTCCGCGTGAGTCTAGTCATCGGGGTCGCAATGCGAGAAAAATCCTGGATAAACCGACGATAATAACCCGCAAGCCCCAAGAAACTCCGGATCTCCGTCACCGACCTCGGCCTCGGCCACTGCATTACTGCCTTGACCTTGGCGGGGTCCACGGAAATACCATCACCAGAAATCACGTGCCCCAAAAGTGCACCTCACTGAGCCAGAACTCGCACTTACTGAGCTTCGCATACAACTGGTGATCTCGCAACGTCTGCAGCACCACACCAAATGGTACGCGTGCTCCTCGGCAGACCGCGAATAAACAAGGATGTCGTCCACGAATATGACCACGAACTGGTCCAAATACGGACGAAACACCCTCTGCATCAAGTCCATGAAGGCTGCTGGGGCATTGGTGAGCCCAAACGGCATCACCAGAAACTCATAATGCCCGTACCTCGTACTGAACGCAGTCTTCTCCACATCGGACTCGCGAATTCTCAGCTGATAGTAACCGGACCGCAAATCAATCCGCGAGAACACTCGCGCAGACTGAAGCTGGTCGAACAAATCATCGATCCGCGGCAACGATACTTGTTCTTAATGGTCACTTCATTCAGCTGCGGTAGTCAATGCACAAGCCGCAGACTACCGTCCTTCTTCTTCACGAACAACACTGGCGCACCCCAAGGGGAAAAGCTAGGACGAATATACCCCTTGGCCAAGCAGCTCTGCAACTGCGCCCTCAACTCCCTCAACTCAGCGGGGGCCATACGGTAGGGAGCCTTCGCCAAAGGTCCCGTACCAGGCACAACCTCGATCACGAAATCGATCTCCCGCTGGGGAGGCAATCCAGGCAAGTCCTCCGGAAAAACATCGGGAAACTCGCACACCACCGCAATGTCCTCGACATTCGGCTCCATCCGGTCAGACACAACCACAGACGCGAGAAAACCCTGACAACCTGAATCAAGCAATCGACGGGCTCGAATAGCAGAGATAAGAATCGAGAAGAGGCGGAACGGATACCTTGGAAATAGAAGGTCCTCTTGCTCGGATGTTGGAAGTAGACCCTCTTCATCCACAATCCACCACCGCTCCATGAGTCTCGAGCCAATCCATGCCTAGAAATCACGTCGTAATCCCAAAGCTGCAACGCATACAACCTGCCTGGCATACTCCGCCCATCGATCCACACCGGAACCTGGTCGAAGCAATACGGAGTGACCATAAAGTCACCCGAAGGCAACTCCACAGCCAAATCACAGGACAACTGGGTCACCAGCTCCTCGACGCTCGACGCGAAATCCTCCGAAATGAACTAATGAGACGCGCCAGAATCAAATAAAACCCGAGCCGCACAACCCAAAATCTGAACGGTACCTTCCACGAGCTGCGACGCCACTGCCTCTGCCCTGGTCAAGTGCGTGATCTGGCCACGAGCTCTCTGCCTGCCTCCCACGCTAGCTGACCTGGGTAGCGGCGGATACTGTCCCTGCTGCTGCTGCTGCTGCTGGGGAACCTGCTGCTGCGGCGGCCTCTGAGGACAGTCACGCGCCATGTGCCCTGGCTGGTCACACCGAAAACAGATAATCGGCGCCGTGCACTGCCTGCCTGGGTGGGTCCCACCACACCGTGGACACGTCCTCGCGATCCACCCACTGATCCCTGACGCTGCAAAGGAATCGGCTGCTGTACACTGCCCGATGAAGCCTGCCCCTGATCCCTGGACTTCTTCTTGCCGAACCCTTCTTGAAGAACTTCTTGACCTTCGAGCCGAAGGACGCAGATCCTGTCACCGAAGCTGCAGGTGCCGGCACTCCTGAACCACTCATCGCAGTGCTGGAAGGAACCCTGCTGCTGGGTAGTCGACTGCTGGCTGCGACCTGACAAAGACTGCCCCTGGCTGATCGGTCCTCGAGTCCTCTGCATATCCATCTCCGAAGGAAGCCGCAACGCAGACGCTGTCTCTAGATCAGTGGCAGCATTTGCGATCAAATGGTGCCTCAGCTCCTGCCTCAAGCCCTGAAAGAACTGCGTGGTCTTCACCCTCTCATGCTCCATGATATGAGGTGCATACCGACCCAGCTCGACAAATCGGGCCCTGTACTGCAACACGGACATGTCGCCTTGAACCAGCTCCAGAAACTGCCGCATCCGCTGCGTAGCAATAAACTCTGGACAGTACGGTACGCTCGAAAGCACTGACAAAGTCACCCACACGAATCTGCTCAAGTGGACGAAGCTGAAAGGACGTCTTCCACTCGGAAGACCACCACTCCGAGCCGTACCCTGCAACTGGTTGTAGGCCAACACCACTCTATCCTCGGCAGTACTCTTCGCAGAACTGAACACCCGCTCCATCTCATCGAGCCAATCATGAGCCACATCAGGGTCTGCCTGGCCGCTAAGTAAGGTGGATGGAACTGCATGAAGTCCTCACTGCTCGGCCTGGCCCACCCCTAGCTGACGAGCCCTCACCAGCCTCTCCGCCGAACTGCTGAGACATAAGCTGATACATGCCACGGAAGAAATCCTTGGCCCCCGGAACTCTCGCGATATCCGCGACCTCGGTAGCTCCTGGTGCACTCTACTATGCTCCTCCTGGTCCCTCTAGACCCCCTGCTGGATCTCCTGACCTCCAGCCGACTGCCCCTGCTGAGAGCGAGTGCTCCTCCTCAGCGCCATGCTCGCTCCTGAAGCAAAAGACAGAAAATATGAAAACGGCATGGTCAAAACAAACACGCGGTGCCCAATGCCAGTGTCACATGTACATCATCACTGTGGACTAGTGGATCACTACAATTACCTATGATTCTCATGTAATTCCACAACCGCGCTCTGATACCAGCTGTAACGACCCGAGAATCCGATTACCTGGAAGGCCCGATAACCCGAGACTCGCACCGCCACCCACGAGTCCGAGGACTCGGAAGGGTTAGAAGGATGATGTGGAAACTACACAAGTATCACAAATAATTACAGAATTAAACAATTATATATGTAAGCAGGAAATGGATTAACGTTTTACATGTGTCCACAATATAACAATCAAATAACAACAGTAGTCCACAACTAGTATGGAGACAAGAAAATAAAGTACAGCTACACGGGACATACCCTGGCTCTGACCTCTGGCACTAACGCTGGGCACCCTGAACCGCGCTGAGCCTCAGACGAACTCCCTTGAAGCCTCGCCTCAGCCTGAAACACGGTGAAAACACGCAGGGAATGAGTCCTCGTAACAATACTCAATAGGGATCACTCGAACCTACCTCACAAACGGAGAAACCGCTACGCTAGCAGTAAGAGAGTCCCTCAAAAAGGGAAACCCTGCCATCTTACAAAGCACCGGTCTCACGGCACGAAAACCGACACACGTGCCACGATGAAACAACCAGAACACAACGGCCAACACGGCAGAAACCCAAAGGTCGAAGTCGTAACGACTGACAGTCTGACACTCCCGACTCGACAGGAGTACCTCCCACTAGAAGCACAGCCGGTAGCGTCCCCTGACGACTTACACCGCACCGCAGGTGAACTGCCTGACGTGGTAGCGTCTACCAGAGGCACAGACACCAAACAAGTACCACAAACAAGTGACTAGATGGGGTCACGCTCGTCAGCGTGTGTCCAACTGCCCCCAACCACGTGTGCACACACAGACTCGCGTCCCTGGTCTGGCCCTCTGACTGGTTTTCCCCTTAGCCGGACTCTGGCTACAGACGTGGGGCCTGACGGAAACCAGTCTAAAAACCGTCTCTAAGGGTCGGCCCGTACACCACTCCCTGGTGAGACCAGCACCGCGTGCTAGTGGGCTACGACTAGTGGAGGGTCACTGAAGGAGTAGACTCTCAAGTCAATGGAACATCCACGTCCACATCCAACGACGTACGGGGACCACCCCACGTACCGGTACTGTCGCACGACAACCTCGGTCGGAACGGAAATGGGGTTGCAAACCACCCGGGGCAACCCAGTGCCTGACAATCTAACCCTAGACGCGTCACAGGGCTCTGACGGTCTAGGCGGGACCGTCACAGATGCCTGACGGTCTAGCGAGACCGTCACGCTCCCAGTGTAAAACGGGGAGTAACACGGAGTGTAACACACCTGCCCTGGTACGTTACAAACTGTGACGCGCTATGCAGGTGCGTCACATCGGAAAACAAGGGCAAGCCGTGACGCGTGCCACTCGGTGCCTCACAACATGTGACCGTCCATTCCTGGAGCGTCACACGCATATAACGGTCCAGCCCTGGAGCGTCACATGGACTGGGGGTTAAAACAACTTCTGACGCACCCACGCTGGGCCGTCACAAGGCTGTGACGTTGCCAGTACTGGTGCGTCACACGCCTTGACCCCCATGGTCAAAACCAACGGTTTGGATGCCAACGGTCGGGACGCTCTGACGGCCCACCCCAGGCGCGCACACGCCTATGGGCGGTCTCTATCGCGGGACCGTCTCACTCCCAGACCCCAGTTGGCTAAACAAGGGCTGTGACTCACCCACCCAGGCACATCACACGGTCACTGGAAGGACCGTCACACCCGCCCGACGATGACACGGCGGGAAAGGAAGAAAGCCAAAAAAAACCAATCACGCCCCCATGCCTACACCGGAGAGGGGGAAATCAAAAGGGAAGACCCCTGGGGGACCCCTAGCATGATACTAGGCCACCAAAACGTGAAATCGCGGGCTAAATCCATAGATCGGGCGAGACTCTCCCCAAATCATGGAAAACCCCAAACCCGCTCAATCAAGTCCCTCTCGGCCTCCTCTCGGCCTATAACCAAGGAAATGAGCGACAGGGAGCTAGGGAACGTCACCCCTACCATAATGGAGCGAATGCTCCGGCCGAATCGATGCCGAGATCATGAAGAACGTTTTGAAAAACCCTTGTCGCCTTCATGGTTCCCACAAGCTTTACGCCGCCACGATCATCTTGCAGTCGCCCACGTCGTCACGCCGTCGCCCCGCGCCGTTTGCAGCCGGAGGGGGACGTCGCCGCGGCAACGAAAGATAGAGAGAGGAGGGAGGGGCGGATGGTCACGGTGGGGAGAAGAGAAGAGGGAAGAAGAAGAAGAGAAGAAGAAGAGAAGAAAAGAAGAAGAAGAAGAAGAAGAAGAGGGTGAGGGGGAGAGAGAGAAAAGTGAGATATTTATAGAAAATCCAGAAAATTCTGAAAAATATCAAAAAATAGAAAATTACATTTCTGAGATCCTCGGAACGCACGATCGCAACGGTACCACTCGTGCCCTGGTGAATCGACCCGGTTCACCCGCAGCGAGGTTCGAAGGAATTACCGAAACACACACCAGTAATCGGAAAACACGCGCGGAAAAGCCGCGAACACTTCCGGGCCTCCAAAACCCTCAGGATCGCGCCGATCCGAACACAAAAGATGCCCGAAACGAAATTTCGGACACAACGAGCCGGACACTCCGAGAAATCAGATCCGGGACCCACGAAGAAGGATCCGAAAGGTCCATGATATTATAAACAATATCTGCCAAAGTTTCTGGCAATGGTGGGTAATAGGCTCTCTTGGGACCAATTAGCCTCCTTTGTTGCTGTGGGGGGCCATAATTCCCTGGGGGTGGAACTTGGTGGTACTGAGGTGGCGGTTGTTGTTGCTGGGGTCTAGGTTGTTGTTGTGGTTGAAGTGGTTGAGGCATATTGTTCTTGGGTGGATTGTTTTGGGGTGGAGGACAAGAGGGGAAAGGACCTTGTTGGAGGGGAAGTCGGGGCATTTGTGGAGGTCTTGGGTTGAGTGCATAGTTGGCGTTGTTGACTGCACTCACCTGCTCATTTGTTACAACCCCTTCTGTCGCTCCACCAGTGCCTATCTTTCTGACCACCTTGGGCTTCGTCGGCTCAAACATGTGCATAATGGGGGAGTCTTTTAACTAGGTCTGGATATACCAGGCCCTTTCATAGAGCTCTTCCATTGTGCTAAGCTTGTTCTTGGCTAGGACGTGCCTGAACTGTGGGGTTGTATTGGACACAATCATCTCTACTTGTTCAGGCTCTGAGAGGGTATCTTTTATCCTTTCTGCCAGGGACCTCCATCTGTCGGCAAAGCAGACAAAATCTTCGTCGGGCTTCATTTTCTCGGCCACTAGGTCGGTAATGGAAAGAGAGGGACCGACCTTATCCCGATACTTTTGCAAGAATCTTCTTTCCACCGTATCAAAGTTCTCGGCCTCGCCGGGCTCCAAAGAATAGAACCACTCTAGCGTAGGACCATCCAATGATCTCCGAAAGAGGTATGCCAGGGATCTCTGGTCATTTTGCCAATAGGAGGATTCATACATGAAGTCCTTAAGGTGAATAAAGGGGTTGCCAGTGCCATTGTACCTGCGGTATGTAGGCATTTCAGAGGGAGGAAGATGGATCACCGGAAGGATTGGCAAAGCAACCTCCGGGGTGGATTTCACGTCCACCATTTTCTTTAAAATTTGAAATTGTTCGTCCATTCAATTGAACATGTTGAGGAGTGATTGGGCAAGCTCCTTGGGAGGTGAAGGTGGCACCTGCCACTGGGGAGGAAAATGTCTCCCGGAGACTTGAGGAGGAAACCCCGAATGGGAGGGAGCTGCCTGGCAGCCGACAGTTGGCCCTGGCTGGAGCGGTGTGTGGGGAACAGCAGAGGTTTAAGATTGTGAAGGGAATTGGAACAAGGGTGGTTGTTGGCTCGCCTGCCCTTGAAGCGAGGGAGACTGGATGGCTTGCGCCTGTGAAGGAGATGGGATGGCATGCACCGACTCTTGGAGGGGTGCGATGGCTGGAGTTGACTCCTGGGGGGCGGGGGAAACAGATTACTCTTTCAGAATGGCCTGGAAGGCCCGGAGCTGCTCAGAAGTAAGCTCCGTGTTGGCGAGGACACCTAGCAAAGAGGAGATGTCATGTGGTGCGGATGTGTCCCCTGCGGTAACATGCACCTCGCGTAAGGGCTCATAAGAAGGACCCGAGTCCATAGCATGGACTCGCGGGTCGACTGATTGACCACGACCAGGGTGGTTCACCTCAAAAGACTCGTGAGTCATGCTCAAAATTCTTCCGGAACGTAAAAACATACACCAACAAGCAGATAGCAAAGATTATCAAACAAGTGAATGCCTTTACGCCCCTTTTTTTATTTTGATTTTTGATAACTTTTTTGTGTTTTTAACCATATCTGAAGTTCACACAAAATAAGGACCCTAGTTAGTTTTTTGTTTCACCGCCGTGTCAACTAGGGTCTCTCGTCTCACCACGAATGGGTCGACTAACTCCGGAGAACTTCAATGGTACAACCAGCCCAGTGAACGAAGAGAGAATCCTTCGCTGTCGGGGACTTACGGAGGTCCCGGTGGAGGAGATTCTAATCCGTCGAGAGGAATTCCTGAACGGAGAGTCCTTCCTTCACCGAGAGAGGGTGGTCCTTAGAAAAAATAAAAAAAAACTAGAAAAGGGGTGGATGCATGCAATGAAGTGCTGAACAGATATACAGAACATAAGAAAACAACAGAGATAACAAAGATATAATCAACATCCAATGAATCACAAGGGACTAGGGGCGAAGTGCACGTGGTGCACGAGGGATAAGAACTGAAAGTGCTACTGTGAGCACAACTGGAGCGCGCGACTGTGTAAAGGTGGAGAGACACACGGCGGTGCCGAAATTGCAAGGGTAACGAGGGAAAGCGAAAGTCGTCCCACCGTGATCGCCAATCTGTGAGCGACGTCACGCGGAATGTCGGAGGAGGTGAAGCGGAGCGCGGGGGCTCGTTTTGCTGCAACACAGAAAGAAGAGAGAAGAGGAGAGAGACCACCACGGGAGATTGCTCCTACGGGGCGTGCGGTACAGATGCAATGTAATAAGATATGAGGATTAAACGGCCATAGCGGGAAATGACTCTCCGCAACCTCGAGGGATGAGAAAAGTGCAGAATTTAAGTGACAGAAATTTAAACGGCCATTGCGGAAAATGACTCGCCGCGGCCTCGAGAATATGAGCAGATATGAGAAGCACATAATGTAAGTGACAGAAACTTAAATGGCCATGCGGGAAATGACTCGCCGCGGCCTCGAGATTACAACAGATATAAGAATAACACAGAATATTAGTGACAGAAATTTAAACGGCCATTGCAGGAAATGACTTGCCGCGGCCTCGAGAATATAGCAGATATAAGAGCAGCACAGAATATAAGTGACGAAATTTTAAATGGCCATTGCGGGAAATGACTCTCCGCGGCCTCGAGAATATGATGTGATCGTCATGGGCCGGAGACCCCAAAATAAAGAAAGTGATCGCGCCTATCTCAAAAGTGGGAGATGGCGGGTTACTTCTTCCTCTCCCTTCGGCCGGCCGATGGAGAGGGCTTTCCTTGGTTACCCTTGCAAAAGAAGAAACAAACAGATAACAAGTGGATCGGAAAAGATGGCAGTGTAGTATTAGTCCCTTGATGAAGAATAATGAAATCGTGGCAAGACACACACCTGGTTGGTGTTGTTTTTAAACCCCTCTCGGACACGAGTAGGAGGAAAATGCTATGATGAATGGGGGATCGTGCAAACGTGCATAAAAACGGATCTCCCTTATGAAAGGGGATGACAGATGATGGGATGATGCATGCGATAGAAATAACAAAAGAGAAGGGGAGAGAATGGCTTATTGAAGGTACCGATGGCGGGATCCGGCGGAGCTTCGGCAACGTAGGGATGACGTGGAAGCAGAACGGATGGAGCTAGCCTTCCTCTCGCGAACGCGGGCACCCGAGAAGCCGGCAGAACCTCCCCCTGCAAAACCCCACGAGTTAGAAATGGGATCCGGTAGAGTCTTTTCTTCCTCTATCGGATCTGAAGCCACTTTCCTTCGAGGGAGGGGGTCCCCTATTTATAGAAGGAAAGCTGATTGGGGTGTCCGGTCTCTTGGACGCCTCACTGTTGAGGCGTCCAGGAGCCTGGATGCCTCAATAAATATTTTTTATATATATTTTATTTTGTATCTTAATATATTCATTGAGGTGTCCAGGCTCTTGGACGCCTCATTGAGGCGTCCGGGGCCCTGGACGCTCCCATTTCGCCCATCGAATCATCGCCAAAAGCCGTAGACAGTGGAGAAAGCGCGTGGTTTCAGCGCGTGACTGT
Source organism: Amorphophallus konjac (assembly GCA_022559845.1). NCBI lineage: Eukaryota > Viridiplantae > Streptophyta > Magnoliopsida > Alismatales > Araceae > Amorphophallus > Amorphophallus konjac. Next base: position 131,568 of record JAHNEJ010002046.1, read on the forward strand.
GACTTATGAAGGGCACGTCTAATTGACAAGACGTTTTTATCTTTTGCATTTTTTCGAAATGTCAAATCGAGCGGTGGATCGACATCGTCTGTGTGTCTAAACAGTGAGGCGTCCAGGCTCCTGGACGCCTCAAAGGACAGGCCTGCAAGTGAGGCGTCCGGGATCCTGGACACCTCAATGAGACACAGTGAGGCGTCCAAGTACCTGGACGCCTCAAAGAAATTCTACCGGATCGGCCCCAGAAAGTCGTCGGCATCTAACCGTTAGACGTCTTCGTGTTTGGACTCTTCCGAAGCGTCCGATTGGGAGCGGCGCCGTCCGCATGCTGAACGATTTCCTTAGTGAGGTGGCTTCCGCTCGGATCCCAAAGAAGCGTCACGTTCCCCCACTCAAAAGGTAAAAGGAAAGAAAGGGGAGCACTCAAGTGATTCAGAATGTGAAAACCACTGTGGGACGTCATATGGTAATATGAGATTTACTCAAGATGATGTCAGGAATAGCGTGTCTACACCGGGCGGCCGACGGTGGCGGAGGAGGGCGAGGCGGCGATGGCGGGAGGCGAGGAACGGGGAACAGGTCAAGGATCGAGGGCCGGTGGCGCGGGGAAGCTCGGCCGCGGGTTCATGGAACGGCGAGGGTTTCACATCGTTTTCTTCATGGATCGGCATCCACGGCGCATCATTTCTTCAGTGGAGGTAGGGAGATGGACCCCCAGCTCGTGCTTTCCCTTTCCCGCAAGTTTTGTAGGCCGTGGTGAGCCGAGCGGGCGTATTTGGGTTTTTTTAGGAAAAATCCATATTTTTGGGGTTGTGAGTCGATCTGCCGATCCATCGCGTTTTTGGTCGATCCGAGGCCATAGATGTATGCTAGGGGCTACTTGGGGGCTTCCCCCTCTCCCGTGGAGGTATGGGGGCATGGGACGATTTTTGGGTCATTTCCCGCCGTAGCGTTCTCGGGACGGTGTGACGGTCCTTCCAGTGACCGTCACAGTCTGTAACGCCCCAGGGTAGGTCCGTTACGTGCTGTGACACCCCAAGGAGGGTGCGTCACAGGGTCCTATTTTGTCGACAGGGCGTCGGTCACTATGACGGTCCCACGATAAGCCGCCAGAGGGTGTGACGCGCCTGGGTTCGACCGCTACACCCGTTTTCGTATTTTCAGACCGTTGGGGGTCACGAGTCTTCTGACGCGCCTAGGCTGGACCGTCAAAGCACTGTGACGCCCCTGAATGGGAGCGTTAGAGCTGACGCAATCCATTCTTCATACGCGCCTAGGTAGGACCGTCAGAGGCTGTGACGCCCCGAGGGGTGTGCGTCACAACCTGTTTTGTTCTGTCTTCTAACGCACCATGCTTGGTCCGTTAGTTACTGTGACGCCCCAGGGTGGGTGCGTCACAGCCGGTGTTGCCCCTCTCGCGTAACGCTCCTGTGTTGGACCATTAGAGTGCTGTGACGGTCTAGCCTTGGACCGTTACAACTGTGACATCCCAAAGGTAGACCGCCAGGCACTGTGTTATGCCGAAGTGGTTCTTCGTGCTTGCCGCGATGTTTCGCGTTGTGTAGGTCCTTAGTCGATCCAGTTGCGACCCAGTGGTCGACTTGCGATCTTGTGAATGCCCCAGACACCCATGAGATTCTGTGTCCGTGTTTTGAGGGTGTCGGGATCGTGCTACCTCATTGAGCGTGCCAGTGGGTTTGAGAGTCCGGGTGACTCCTCATGTTCCAGGCTTTTGTGTTACGCTTGACCGAGTCACCGTGTATCAGTGTGTGTGAGGTGGGGTCCCCCCCCCGCATGCCATGAGTCTTCATGGAAGATGATTCTCGAGTGGGCCATGTGTTTGGCCTTGGACTGCGAGTCAAGTTATCGGCGTGGCAACTTGTGCGTTGCCCTAGGAATCGTGCTTCTGTGCTTTCTGCGTGGGCCATGTGTGTGGCCTTGGATTATGAGTCCAGTTACCCAGCCTGGGGCTGGAGGGTTCTCGCTTGTCCCTAAGAGTGGGATTCGGTTTGGCGGCATGTGAGTTGCCTTGGGAACCGTACTTCTGCATTTCTTTGTGGACTGTGAGTCCCGTTTCTTCTCCGACTGTGGTCACCATGCGACGGTGTTGGTACGTGGGATGGTCCCCGTACGTCATCGGATACGGACGTGATTTTTCGTTGACTTGAGAGTCTACTCCTTAAGTGACCCTCCACTAGTCGTAGCCTGCCTGCACGCGAGTGGACCCACCAGGGAGTGGTGGAGAGACTACCCTGAGGACGGATTTTAGACTGGTTTCCGTCGGGCGCCTCGTCGGTAGCCAAAGTCCGGCTCCAAGGGAAAACCAGTTAGAGGGCAGACCTAGGACGCATGGTCTGTGTGTGCACACGTGGTTGGGGGCAGTTGGACACACGCTGACGAGCGTGACCCCAACTAGTCACTTGCTTTGTGGTTACTTGTACGGTGTCCGTGCCTCTGGTAGGCGCTGCCATGTCAGGCAGTTCACCTGCGGTGCGGTGTAAGACGTCAGGGGACGCTACCGACTGGGCTTCTAGTGGGAGGTACTCCTATCGAGTCGGGAGTGACAGACTGTCAGTCTCTGTGACTTTGACCTTCTGGTTTTCGGTCGTGTTGACCGTTGAGTTTCGGGTGTTTCGCCGTGACGCGTGTGTCGGTTCTCGTGCCGTGAGACGGGTGCTAGTAGCTTCACCGAGGTTGCGTCTTGTCGGTGCGGTGTCCGCAACCGGGTGGTCGGGGTTACACCTTGGACAACGTGTCCAGCTTGGCCTTGTTCTGGGAGACAGCCTCTACGGCGGAGTTGCCGTTGATTTTTTTACTTCGGTAGGTGGTACTAGTGTGGTCCGGTTCCTGATTGCGAGATCAGGATTTCTCTTTCTGCTTGACCGGTATAGTAGGAGTAGTTTTAGTGCCGAGTTTTGACCGGCCACCGGGTTACTGTTCCTGTTATTATGTTGTTCTTGTAGTTATAGTTTTCCGTGCCACCGTTGTTCTCAGTTGGGGTTCCGCGGGATCCCTACTGGGCCAGTGACAGGAGGCTCACCCCTACTTTTCAAGTACGGCGATTCTTCCTCGTGGTTCGATGATGATGTTCGAAGGTTCTCGGTTGCCAGCTCGCCGGGCCGAGTGTTCACTCGGCATGTAATACGTTTTTACTGCTTTAGACTGTGCTTTCTGTTGGGCTGGACTCTGTTGTAGCAGTAGTTATTTATTTAATTCTGTTAATTGTTGAATTATCCTGCTTTATTTCCTATTTCTTTGTGCCTCCACACTCCTTTTAGTCCTTCCGAGCCCTCCTTGCTCGTGGGCGACGGTTCGAGTCTCGGGTTATCGGGTCTCTCCCGGTAATCGGATTCTCGGGTCGTTACATACATACTGAGTGCTAATCGGTCATCATCAATTGTGTAAGATGGGGCAACTAGTGAATGTCAATTATTCTATTTGTCCTCAGATATTGAGGCCTAATTTCGTAGTAGACGCTAGCTACGGTTTGTCGCCTAGTAATTTTCCTTAAGATGGCACTGTCTACATACTTAATTTCATATAAATCTCTCTCTGTCAACTTTTATCTAAATAATTTTTAATTAAACTGAATATACAGATTACAGATACATCAACTAAGGTTGATGCCTAATCAAAAAAGTAAACATAATTAATCAGGTTACATTGATGGCCAATCATAAAAGTAAATATAATTAATCAGGTTGCATATATATAATTTAATATACATTGCATGGGATTATAACCATGCATGATCTCCTTAATGGATGGAATCGGTCTTCAAATGACTTAATCAATCCATTAAATACGTTTAGTATCAGAATAATATTAAAATAATCATATACATAATAAATAACATGAGTTCAGTTCATCACGTGCCTACCTTTTAGATGGGGTACTCAAAGATTTTCTAAAATCTATATAAAGCTCATGCTCACCCTCCTTACCGGTTTTAGGTATCAAAGATATAATTTCTATAAGAAAAATAGTTTCTTCTGGTTAAAATCTTCTAACACATCTAGTTAATCACTAATAATAAAGACCAATATCTTTTTATTCTCTTCTCAATCTTCTATTAATCTTTCTCTATTTCTCTTTTGCTCAAACTTTTATAGGGTGTTTGTGAGCACTTTTTTTTAAAAAAACTCTTTCTATCTAAAAAAATATGCTACGTCAATTTTTAACTTAATTTTTTAAATTGATAAAAATAGGTAACTATATGTTTGACAAAAGTGTCATAATTTTTAATTGCTTGTGGAATCTTACCCTTTTTACACCAACAAGTTGCTGACAATGTTTAATCATGAGAGCCAGTCAGTGAATTGGATGGCTCAGAGTGCAAAGGAGAAAGGTGCAACGGTTTATAGTCCATGGTTCCAAGTGGTCGACACTGAAACTCTGCTCTGCAGAGCTCAAGAAGCAAATCTCGAACAAGAAGCGGAGGAAGAGGGACTCTGTCGTCGGACTTTTTGTTTTCTCGGTGTAATCCAGGGTTACCGGTGCAAAGTATTCTTATCAATGGATGGCATTGGCGCATCAATTGACATGTGTTACTTGATGCATGATCTTTGGGTCCCAAAGACATGGACTCACTTGGGCTGTCCCTTTTCCATCCCGATTTCATCATCACATCCTTCTACATAGTGTTTGGTTCTGACCCTACTGGTTTTGGGTGCCTTCTGATTAAGAAATCTGTGATGGGAAGCTTGCAAAACCATAATGGGAGTACATGGACCGGAATGGTGAGAATAGTTCCAATTTTTCCCCAGTACCTCAGTGACTCTGTGGATGGTCTTGATGGACTAGATGGTGTTGAGGACGAGGAGGGCATTGGAAACGAAGATCGATTGACCCCTGAAACCAGACACGGATCACAATTGCCTACTTTTTCTGGTGCATTCACATCTGCACAAGATAGAGATGTTTTTGAGAGAGATGGATCATGACAACAGCTCAGAGAGGGATGGAGCAAGCACCATTTTTGTAACGACTCGAGATTCGAGTACTGAAAAGGAACCGGCACGACTCGAACATCGGCCCGCCACTCATGAGCCCGAAGACTCGGAAGGGTTAAAGGATGGTGTGAGGGTACAAGAGAATCTAAAATAACTGCAGAGCTAGCACAAAGAACTAATTAAAATATATAGAATTAAACAAATACTCACTAAATAGCTACAAGGTCCAGAGTATCTCATGTCTAAAAATAAGTATAGTCAACATAAAGAAAGGTACAAGTACACAGGGCATATCCCGGCCCTGGCAACTAGCAACTAGCCCTGGCTACTGGAACCATGCGATGCCTCAGACGCTCTCCCCGCCAACCTCAGATCACCTGAAAATACAGGGGTGAGCCTCATCTCATTGGCTCAGTAGGGATCCTGTAGACCCCCACCTCACAACGAGGAAAACAAGATAGTAAGGACAATACGCTAAACAACAGTAGTACGGCAATAATAACAATAAATAAATGAAAAATCTCACTACGACTAACCGTACTGACTACGCACTACAGAACAACCGACCACGGTCCGACGGGAAAATGAGTCCGTACCTACCAGAAGACAGGAGCACCACCCACTGGAAGCAAGGTCGGATGCATCCCCTGACGTCTTACACCGCGCCCCAGTGTCTCCCTACACGCCCCAGGCGGAGACTGAAACACGCAACATGTATCACGAACAAGGACTAGTTGGGGTCGCACTCGTCAGCGCGGGTCCGACGCCCCCAACCATGTGTGTACACATAGACCATGCGTCCTAGGTCAGATCCTCTAGTTGGTTCTTCCCCAAACCCCAGACTCAGGCTGCGAGAAGGGGCCCTACGGTAACTAGCCTAAAAACCGTCTTTCTTGGGTAAGCCGCTCCACCACTCCCGGGTGGGCCAGCACATGCGTGCTGTAAAAGGCTATGTCCAGTGGACGTTGTGAGCAACGTCACGCGGTTCGGGGAAGAGCGGAGAGGAGACGCGGAGCGCGCGCGGGCTCCTCTTTTCTTTTGTTTTATTGTTTGTTGCAACACAGAAATGAGAGGAAGAGAGAGAAGGGGCCACCACGGGAGATTGCTCCGGCGGGGCGAGCGGGACAAGTGTGATATAGCAAAATATGGGGGTTAAACGGCCATAGCGGGAAGTGACTCGCCGCGGCCTCGGGGGGACGGGAATGGTGCAAAAATTAAATAACAAGAATTGAAACGGCCATTGGGGAAGTGACTCGCCGCGGCCTCGAGAATATGAGCAGATAATAAGATGACAGAATATGAAGAGAATACAAAGAGCGGAAATTTAAACGGCCATTGGGGAAGTGACTCGCCGCGGCCTCGATGATAGGAGCAGAATATAACAGAATATAAAGAGAATATAAGAACGAAAATTTAAACGGCCATTGGGGAAGTGACTCGCCGCGGCCTCGATGATATAAGCAGAATATAACAAAACATAAAGAGATTATATGAATAGAAATTTAAACGGCCATTGGGGAAGTGACTCGCCGCGGCCTCGATGATATAAGCAGAATATAACAAAATATAAAGAGAATATAGGAAACAGAAATTTAAACGGCCATTGGGGAAGTGACTCGCCGCGGCCTCGATGACAAGATGTGATCGCCAGGGGCCAAAAGACCCCAAAATAAGAAAGTGATCGCGCCTACCTCAAGAGCGGGAGATGGCGGATTGCTTCTTCCTCTCCCTTCGACCGGCCGACGGAGAGGGCTTTCCTCGGTTACCCTTGCAAAATAACGACAATCAAGTAACAAGTGGATTAGAAAGATGAAGGTGTAGTATTCAAATCCTTGCGATAAAAGTAACGACATGATGGCAAAACACACACCTGGTTGGTGTTATCTTTTAAACCCCTCTCGGACTCGAGTGGGAGAAAAATGAGATGATGGATGCAAGAAGTATAAGAGAAGAGGCGCCCTTGTGAAGGGGGATAGAGGATGCAATATGATGAATGTAAAGAATTATGAAGAAAAAGGGGAAGAAAAGGCTTATTGGATGAGTCGAGGGTGAAATCCGACGGAGCTCCGGCAGCGTGGGGACGACGTGGAAGCGCGGTGGATGAAGACGACCTTCCTCTCGCGAGCGTGGGCACCCGAGAAGCCGGCAGAACCTCCACCTACAAAAGACCCGACGGGTTAGAAAATGACTCCGTAGCCTCTGGGCTCCGGCAGCCTATCGGATCACTGCTTAGCTCCTTTAGAACTGAGGGGGTGGGCCTCTATTTATAGAGCTCCGGAGGGTGGAGGCGTCCAGGACCCTGGACACCTCCATCAGGGCCGAATTAATATTTTATTCTATTTTTATATTTTTTTTGGAATACTTTTGTGGGGGCCCAGGGTCCCGGACGCCTCTAACAGGTCCACGAAAA
>JAHNEJ010002047.1:0-148558 GCA_022559845.1 Amorphophallus konjac
AAGTAGATTCCCCATAGGTTCTTGGTAGAGCTAGCCAGGAGTGCCGAGCGTGTCTAGCAATTCCCCAATTTGTAGAGGATCCGATTCTTCTGCCATATTTAGAATGTGAGGGAGTATGTTCTTTATATGAATGGTTTGGTGTCTACGAGGTTATGAATGATGAAGACCATGTCGAAGAAGGGGATGAAGTGTATAATGAGTATGAGGATGAGGCTGACACATTGCTAGTGGCATGAGGAGATTCGACGAACCGTCAGGCTCAATAGAAGAACGACCAAAGAGATCAACTTGGGGACCGAGGAAAATCCTAGGTAGTCCTCATAAGCAAAAATTTGCCATCATCTGGAAGATGCACTTTTTCCAGGTTCTCCAAGAGTATAAGGACACGTTTTGCATAGAGTTATGAGGATATGCCGGGTCTAGATCCTGTGCTGTTAAAACATCACTTAACACTTAAGCAAGGGTCCATCCCGGTCAAACAAAGGTTAAGACGTTTACACCGCACATGGCATAAAGGATGAAAGAAGAGGTCGATAAGCTCCATAAGACTAGATTCATTAGGGTTGTCCTCTATCCAAATTGGGTGGCTAACATTGTCCCGGTTAATGAAGAAAGACGGAAGTGTAAGGTTTGCATAGACTTCCGCACCTTAACCGCGCGTGTCCGAAGGATGACTTCCCCCTTCCTCACATAAATCTTCTGATTGATAACATGGGCGGGTTTGAGACTCTCTTTTATGGATGGCTTTTCCGGTTATAACCAGATCCGCTTGGCAGAGGAAGATCAAGAGAAGACTTCCTTCACTACCTTGGGATATTATTGCTATGTGGTCATGCCATTTGGACTTAAGAACGCCGAGAGCCACCTACCAAAGGGCCATGTTGTGTTGACACTGAAAATATTCCTAATACTTCCTGACTTCCGCTTCTGCAGGTTTGTAAGTTTTGATCGGGTGCTCCTGTGCCGACAGAGAAGAAAGAAAGAAAAAAAAGAGAAAGAATGGTGGAAGCCGAACAAAAGATGAGACCAAAGGAAAGAAGAAAAGAAATGATGCTCGGCTCCAACGGATAGCCACTAAAGCAAGACCCGAGAGCTCGGAAGCGTATTCGGGACCATCCCTGAAGAAGCAACCAAAAAGCTATAAATACAAGTGAAGCCGGCCCGGCAGTACAAATTACGTTGCCGAAGGCCATGTGAGCGGAAAACTGAGTGTCCGAACCAAAGGCACAAAAGGTCCCGAAAATCGGCCATTCAATGGCTCGAAGGCTTTACCAAAAACTTCTCGTTGCGATTCTGTGAAGCCACGATAAGATGAAGACCAAGTCAACTCTTGGAGCCAGTCCAGGGCCCACAGTTTGACCCATGTCAAACAAACGCGACGAAAGAAGCTTAATCCGGCGAGCCCTCTTCTCGGTGCCCCTTTAACCGGCGTGCCAAAAACACCTTGTTTAAGCCCTCTTCCCGGTTTGCCCTATCAACCGGCGCGCCCAAAATGATAAAAGGAAAGCCTTCTCCGGCGCACTTCTCCATGCCGGGAGAGATTCTTCTATAAAGCACTAAGTTTCGACCAATTAGAAAAAAAAGGGAGAAGAATAAAGGCGAGCGTCAATCGTCCGAGAGTGAGAGAGCTTGGGGAAGAAAAAAGGGGATTCTGAGGGAAAGCCCTGGGAGAGCCACCTCGTTCTGTCCGTCTGTCGGGAGAAGCCCGAAGCCGGGGAGAGAAGCCTCCCCTACTCTGATACTCTGTTTTCTAGTAGTGAGTAGAGGTGGGTGACGAAGGGTCCCTTCCGCCCTTCTCTTCTATCTTTCATTTAGTAAATCTGCTACTCTATAGCTCTGTAACAAACGGGCGTGATGTGAGCTCGTCTCTTCCTGTTTTTGCTCCCCTTATCCCCTCTTCTGTGTTTGATTTGAGGATTTGATCGGCTCTGTGCGATAACGCCAAGACATTCGTAATGTGTAATCACGTGCCCCTGTTGAGTCTTATTTTGTTGTGTGATTAACTCTAGCATGAATGAAATTCCGATGTGTATGCGCTCCTTTGCGCTTCTCTTTGAGCATTCAATCTTTCATCGTATTAGCCATCGTGTAGATCTTCTCTTTGCCGGTGTTGAACGTGCCCCGGGATATCCCAAAGGCTACAGCAAATCCCCTTCCCCGGGGTTCATTTTCTGATCTATACTGCATCTCTACCCGGTGCGTCCATATGTGTTTCTCCATGTTGGAGGCGTGTATGCATGTATGCTTCCCTTCACCCAAGGACGGCTCCTTGTGTTTCCCTGCTAATGGCTACGGGTTAGGGGAAAGAGGATACTTCTAAAGTCTATGAGTGCGGAGGATTTCTCCTTCCTATAGTCGTCCATGCCACAGAGGGCCCCTTCGCTATTCGACCATTTGCTTCTTCCAATATCTCAGCCTCGTGCTAACTGCTAAACCCCTCTACTAATCAACTAACTCATTATACATATGTATATCTAGCTATCATCACCGGTTTATTGATCGAATGCACTCTGCGTATGCATCATCCTTGACTGTTTTCCCTCGAGTAACTTACTGACGGAGAGGGGGGACATTTCCCCTTCATTGTTTCTAGCCACCATTGGATCATAGGGTCGTGTCCTATAATGACATTATCCCCATGAGCTGCCAGGTGGACATTAATAGGGTTTACCCGACATCAAACCCACTGTCCTCAAGGAGGGTTGGTGGTGACCACGGGTTGTGTGCCCCCTCGCTGGCTAGCCCTCGGGTTTTCACCTCACTCATTGGTCACCTTATCCAATTGTGTTCAACCCACGGAATAATGGTGCCCTCGTAGGTAGTCCTCGGGTTTCCTATCCGTTTGGCGTCCGCTGGCCGCGGTCGTGCCGTCCGGCTTGTTGGGGCTCTCCATACGTGTGTATGTCCCCGTTTCTCCCCTACAATCCTTCAGGATGGAAAGTGCTGCCCAATTTCGCCAGGCTTTGACACTAAGTTACCATTGTGATTTGGACTAAATAAAGCATACTTTTGAAGAAATGAACCTCCGGGCTCGAGTATGAACCTCGCATGAACTCTTGACTCTGCCTCTGGGGCATCCAGGCTCAGTTCAATAATTAATTAACCCAATTAATGTTTAAGGGGCTAACAAGCAACTCTGGAATTCAAACGGATTAAAATGGGCAGAAAATAGCTTAATCGGCACGCTCCTAATCCGGCAACGCCTTAATACGGCGTGGTACCCCCCCCGCGCCGTATTAGCTTTAGACTCAAAATGAGACATTTTTCAATGGTTCTATTCCGGCGCGCCCTAATTCCGGCGCGCCCAAAGCCCATCGCGCCGGTTTAGCCCATCACTCCATACCGCGCCGTTTTTAGCATTTTTACCTACGCTACCCCGCGCCGTTTTTTAGCCTATACCTACGCTTGACCGCGCGGATTTGAGCCAATTGTTTCCTTTTACACTGTTTTAAACCCCGCATTCATTCCCGGGGCAACCCTTGCCTTTCTATGATAGGGATTGGTCAACCTAATTTGACCACGGGTCAGGTAAAAAAATTTGATTAATTTAAACCTATTTTTCTATCATGTTTTTATTGTTATGCATTATATATGTTCATGTATATTTATATCACCTTGGTGCATGCTGGCATGAGCTGACTCTTCGTATATCAACGGTGATTGGCAGAAGGGCTGGTTATGCCTGACTGGAGGCCTTCACTATGCGTGATGGTGGTCCTCGGACCTACATTCTCCACCACGAACCAGGAGCCGGCCTAATAAATAAATGCTACCATATTGTGTGCTTGCATGCAATCACGTCATTTCACATATTCCAGTGCTCCATGGTCATTCTATTTTTGGCTATTATCAAGGGTTGTCCCTCTTTTGGAGGGGCGTAATTAACGCCGTAGCCTTTATGGTACGGCGGGGTCTGGGTCCCGACACGATCACCCATCTTCATCTGATTAGTCAGACGGTGCGCATAATAAACTTGTCACTCAGTGACTGGCATGCCTAATTAATAAACCAAATAAATAAATAAAACAAACAAATAAATATCAAATAAAATATTCTAAATAAAATATATCTCCCAAGATGGCTATTTTTTCATGATATGATCCACATTTATATTGAGGTGTTGTATGTTGATGACTTGGTAGTAAAATCAAGGACTAGGATTGAGCATCTTCGGTTCTAGCTAAGGTCTTGCAAAAGAGCGCGAGAATATCAATTGAAAATGAACCCCAAGAAGTGTGTATTTGGTGTTTCGTCAGGAAAATTGCTTGGATTCTTGTTGACATCTAAAATATACAAAGGATAGAAGAAGAAGTCAAAGCAAGCTCAGGACTTAGAAGAGCAATCAAGGGTGCAGCTCCTATGCCATCCCTGGAAGTTATGAGAACCAGAATATGAAGATCCACTACACCTGACACTCTGTCCGGCTAAAGCCATTTCTGGCCCAAGCTGCTGCCCAGCACAGCTGTCATTCTGATAGTCAGGCTGATTAAGATTACGTCAACCCTGGGCAATCATCTACCTGCTGAAGAGGATCCTTAGATATTCTGATGCTCATTAAAAATGGGATTCACATAGCTTCGCAATGTCTGTTGATGACGGATGCTAAGTAAGTGACCAAAGAGAACAAATGAGCACTTTAAGAAGCCCATATGGCCAAGGAAGAAGGCCCATTAGTTCAAGATCGCTTCCATCGGCGTCGATGCTTAAGTGAATGGGCCCAAGCGCAATATAACGAAAGCCGCGTCGAGATGCTCCACGTCCGAGCCCGTCGACTGCACACTGTGCCGGGAAGAGCCCGTGCCAATGGAAGAGCGCCAGCCCTCTATAAAATCCCTTGTCTTCGACAAAAAGAGAGAGAAGAAGAGAATAGGGGGGGTCGATCAGAAAAGAGAAGAGATCGAACCCAGAATAGACATGAAAGGAGAGAGCCTGAGAGCCCGCTGAAAAAGATCTCAAGAGAGAAAGAAAGAGTTGCAGAAGCCCGGGGAGAGGAGATTCAAGGTGGGGTTTGTCTATCAAACGCCATTGTGAGCGACGTCACGCGGTTCGGGGAAGAGCGGAGAGGACGCGGAGCGCGCGCGGGCTCCTCTTTTCTTTCTTTTGGTGTTTGTTTGCTGCAACACAGAAATAAGAGAAGAGAGAGAAGGGGCCACCACGGGAGATTGCTCCGGCGGGGCGAGCGGGACAAGTGTGATATAGCAAAATATGGGGTTTAAACGGCCATAGCGGGAAGTGACTCGCCGCGGCCTCGGGGGGACGGGAATGGTGCAAAAATTAAATAACAAGAATTGAAACGGCCATTGGGGAAGTGACTCGCCGCGGCCTCGAGAATATGAGCAGATAATAAGATGACAGAATATAGAGAGAATACAAAGAGCGGGAATTTAAACGGCCATTGGGGAAGTGACTCGCCGCGGCCTCGAGAACACAAACAGATAAGAATATAACGTATAAGAACGTGAATTTAAACGGCCATTGGGGAAGTGACTCGCCGCGGCCTCGAGAACACGAATAGATAAGAATATAACATATAAAAACGGGAATTTAAACGGCCATTGGGGAAGTGACTCGCCGCGGCCTCGAGAATATGAGCAGAATATAACAGAGTATAAAGAGAATATAAGAACGGAAATTTAAACGGCCATTGGGGAAGTGACTCGCCGCGGCCTCGAAAATAAGATGTGATCGCCAGGGGCCGAAAGACCCCAAAATAAGAAAGTGATCGCGCCTACCTCAAGAGCGGGAGATGGCGGGTTGCTTCTTCCTCTCCCTCCGGCCGGCCGACGGAGAGGGCTTTCCTCGGCTACCCTTGCAAAACAACGACAAACAAATGACAAGTGGATTAGAAAGATGGAGGTGTAGTATTCAAATCCTTGCGATAAAAATAACGAAATGATGGCAAGACACACACCTGGTTGGTGTTATCTTTTAAACCCCTCTCGGACTCGAGTAGGAGGAAAATGAGATGATGGATGCAAGAAGTATAAAAGAAGAGGCGCCCTTATGAAGGGGGATAGAGGATGCGAGATGATGAATGCAAAAGAACTACGAAGAAAAAGGGGAAGAAAAGGCTTATTGGATGAGCCGAGGGTGAAATCCGGCGGAGCTCCGGCAGCGTGGGGACGACGTGGAAGCGCGGTGGATGAAGACGACCTTCCTCTCGCGAGCGTGAGCACCCGAGAAGCCGGCAGAACCTCCACCTACAAAAGAACCCACGGGTTAGAAAATGACTCCGTAGCCTCTGGGCTCCGGCAGCCTATCGGATCACTTCTGAGCTCTCCCAGAACTGAGGGGGTGGGCCTCTATTTATAGAGCTCCGGAGGGTGGAGGCGTCCAGGACCCTGGACACCTCCATCAGGGCCGAAATAATATTTTATTCTATTTTTATTGATTTTTTTGGAATACTTTTGTGGAGGCGTCCAGGGTCCCGGACGCCTCAAGCAGGTCCACCGAAAGCCGACGACGGCCGCACGCGGTTTGGCACAACGCGTGGTTTTGTGAGCGGCGCCTCGTGATTCAGAAATGGGCGCGTCCAGCTGACCGGACGTCTCTATAATTTGGATTTTTTCACACACGACAAACCGTCGTTCGATGGCCGGCGCCCGTGAGGGAGTTGATGGAGGCGTCCAGGGGCCTGGACGCCTCCAAAATATATTATTTTTTATTTTTCTTTTGTCTTTTATACCAGGGCTGGCATTTTAATTTTTTTATTTGTTTTTATGGAGGCGTCCAGGGGCCTGGACGCCTCCATTAATATATATATATTTTAATTATTTTTTGTCTTTTTTATGCCAAGTGGCATTTTATAAATATTTATTATTATTAGTTTTTATGGAGGCGTCCAGGGGCCTGGACGCCTCCATTAAAATATATATATTTTTATTTATTTTTGGGCCCTGAGAAAAATAATAAAATAAATTAAAAAGATGGGGGCGTCCAGGGGCCTGGACGCCCCCATTAAGACCCACCCGGGTCCTCAAATCAGGCGTCGGCGACCGCCCGGTAGACCCCCTTCTTGATTCCGGAACCTCCTGATGCGTCCGACTGGTGTTGATGCCGTCCGAATGCCGTGACGAGACGATTCCGGATGCCGAAAAAGGCAGAAGAAGACCCGAGAAAAGGAAGCACTCGAGTGATTCAAAATGCGTAAGCCGTTGCGGGGCGTTGTATAGTAATATGAGACTTTCTCAGGAGACGTCAAGAATGGCGTGTCTACAGCTGCCCCGCCTTGGCGTCTGCTTTGCAAGGGAGCGACACGTAGTGGAATGGTATCGAAGTGGAGTGGAGTGAAGTGGGAGCGGACTGATAAGTTGATGCCAAGGTGTGATGAGACACGCTTTTGACGTTACTGTTTGGAATCTTTCCTGGAGTTTCAATGAGGCGACCTTGAAGAAGGTCTTTCAAATATTGACGATTGCTTGGACGGAGATCAAATAAGGGAGGGTGAGATGTGCGCTCAGGCACGAAACAAAAGGAGACCAACTTCTCGGTGTGGAAGTACCTGGGTCATAAACCGGAGGTTTCACCTTTGGGGAGCGGTTACCAGCCAATGTGGAAGTGCTGCGGCCAAGGTGGGTCAAAAAAGGTAAAGGAATATCTGAGGGTCTGTCCAAACAAGGGTCTCCTTTGGAAGAGCAGCGTAGGGCTGTCTCAAGGAAACTCAGTATTTCATTCGGAGTGGAATATCTCATATTTGTGGGAATTGGAGCACAACGGCTTTCACAATCGAATCACTTGAATGATCTTCCGCAATAAATCAAAGTCCTATATGAATGCATGCTGGGTTCAAAGAAAAATTTAAAACAAACTAAAATAGAAAATAGCCAAGGATAATATTGTCAACTTGTGAAGAACGGGTCAGGATACCGACCCGGTGAGCTGATACTGGGCTGGGGCCCGTTTATCCGCGCACCAACTCACTGAATGGAACCGTCGTCCCCATTCTATCACAAATTGACGGCCTATCCGTACAACCCAAATTCTTCCGGGATCATCACCGTTTTTGTTGAAGGGGAACTCAGATCCCAGATTCGTTCGGCCGCACGGTCCTCGGCATGTTCTAGTAGCGTAAGTATCATATACTACGATGCATGACATGGTGGGACCAACCAATGAAAGGTGGGACAGGAGATAGGACAAAGACGTCCGTTAGTAAAACCTGCACAGGCCAGCAAAGGTTAGCAACATCATAAAGTAGCAGAATCATAGCAGAATCGCACCACAGTTCAAAGGAGATCCAGACAAAATCCTGATAGCGACCGCTGATGTGACATGTTCTGTCCTGTAGCGATCTTCCCTTCCTATAAGAACTCCCCTTAGGCTAGTTCATTCAAATGCACCAAGGTGGGTTTTGGAAGCTCAGGAGAGGAAGGAGAGGAGAATCTAGAGATTTCAGGATGGAAGGAGAGTCTTCCCGCGTTATGAAGAGGAGCAAGCCTAGCAGCGAGATCAGGCGACTCTCCGACCTCGAGGGTCATCTGAGTGGGACGATCATGTCGCATATGGTAAGCTGACTCTTTTCAAATTTCTCCACGTGAACCTTCTTCTTACTTCCTTCATTTCTTATTTCTTTCCTCTTCCAGCCATATCCACTCTTCCCAGGCCCGAGGAAGTTTTCCAAACTGCCATGGCTTTCAAAGCTAACTTCCAATATCTCCATTGGCATGAGGGCCATACTCTCGAAGTGGCATTGCAGGGGCTCCTTATTCACGCCAAGCATTACGAGAAGATTCGTATGGACTGGGCGGCTATGGGCGCACTAGTGGAGATCTGGCATCCCCAGACCCACACTTTTATCTTCCCGACCTTCGAGGTGACCATCCTCCTCGAGGAGGTGGAACTTCTGCTCGGATTGAAGAAATTCAAGAGTGACGGGAAGGTGAAGGCTATGCGGATGCTGACACGGGGGACTTCTGAAAGTGTCCTTGGAAGCTTCATGCCGCCCGACGCAGCCCGAAAGGTCCGTACTCAAAAGGGGATCGATCTCCAAAAGCTTGCGGAGTGGGTCATGGACGCCCTGAGAGGGTCACCAGACGATGACTATTTGGAGGGAATCATGAAGGGGTTCACCATTTGTCTGGCGGGTGCTCTCTTGTTCCCTTATACCGACAACATGGTGGAGGAAGACCAACTGGGTGCTATCTGCGGGATCTGGCGTGGAAAGAGGGTGGGACCCGCCGTCCTTGCCTATCTTTACAGCGGTCTTACTGCCTCGAGCATGGGTAAGCCTCCATTTGGTTGTGCACTTGTCTTGAATTGCTGGCTGGATTTGCATTTCAAATTCGACCACCGCGAGGGAATGCCAACCGCTTCGAAGCTCTTCCAACAAAGCCCTCTTCATCACATAGCCGACGTGTTAGGCTTCGGTGGTACCGTAGTGAACCGCGTTCCGTGGCTGAAGAAACGTGAAGACTGGCGGTCTCACTTCCGCACCGTGACACAAGGCTTCTTTACTTGCGCACCGGCATGTTTGCTTTCGCTAGATCTCCTCATGAGGCCTTCTCCCGAAGTTGATCTTCAACTGATCGGCGCGACCGAGTTTGTCTTTACAACGCGCATCGGTGCTGCCTCCAGATTGGCATCCCACGCCATTCGTTCCCGCCACCGACTGGCATCGTTCCTTTGAAGAAGAGGGAGTTGGGCACTGAAGCGGACGCGAAGGAAGCGAAGGCCATTAAAGCTCCCTGGAAGACAAGTGTTGCGGGAAAGGCATTAGCGCACGTGGTGGAAGAATGCGAGCCGTGGAGGGCTTATGTAACCGAACTGGGGAAGTTAAGGCCTAAGGCGCCTAAACCCCTGATGTAGCTCATTCTGCTTTCTGATGGAATAAAATCTGGCATTTGGATGTTTCGGACCCCCGTCCCCTTAATTATTATCTTTTTTGTGGTTTTTCTTTTTCTTTCTTTTTTTCTTTTGTTTGGATTATATACATACTCTAACCCCTTTTTTCTTTTATTATATTTTTTATTATTTTTTATTATGGGGGCGTCCAGAGGCCTGGACGCCCCTATTTTTTTATAATTTTTTTTAAAAAAATTTTTTTGGGGGCGTCCAGGGTCCTGGACGCCCCTAATTTTTTATTTTTTTATTTTTTTATTTTTTGGTTTGGGGGCGTCCAGGCGCCTGGACGCCCCTAAGTTTTTTTGAATTTTTTTTAAAAAATAAAAAGTGGGGGCGTCCAGGCGCTTGGACGCCCCAATTGAAGCTCAATCTATATATAGGGGGGGCTCCCCCCCTAACTCACTTACTGTTCATTCAAACGATCCGGTCAAACCAGACAGACCCATTCTTCGCCCCAATGGAGTTAGGAGGCCCGAACCGAGGTGGAGACAAGCGTAAACGACTGGCTCGTCGTCCGAGGAGACTGAGAGACGATGCTGAGGAGGCCGTAGCAGAGGAGATTGCTGCGGAGGAGGAGATGGAGGTGCCGCTTCTGGCCGCGGAGGCCGCTGCGGATGCTGGTGACGCGGGAGAGGACGATCACGACCCGGTAAGTACTTCGGAATTCTCACTCTGTGGTTCAATAGGCTAAAACGGGCGTGCGAGAGGCTGTGAGAGAAGGCCGGGTAGTGAGAGAAGGAGGCGTCCAGGGGCCTGGACGCCTCCACTTTTTCTTTTTATTTTTGTTTATTTATTTATTTACGTAAATAATAAAATAAAATTAAAAAATAAGGAGGCGTCCAAGGCCTAGGACGCCTCCATAATAATATATATATTATATATATATTTTTTGTTTTTGGTTCTTGGATTTTTTCGAAAAAAGAAATAAAGAAAATAGGAAGGAGGCGTCCAGGGGCCTGGACGCCTCCAAAAAATAATATATATATATTTTTTTTAAAAAAATAAAATAAAAAGAATAAATAGTATATACAGTGTTATTGTTTATTACTGTTCATGATGCTGATGTGTTCTTTGTTGGTTTTTGTGGTGTGCAGGGCGTGATGAAGGGCCGGATCAGCTGGTCCTTGGTGGTGGCAGCATACCGTGGGCTGCCGGATTTCCAGAGGGCGCGTGTGGACGCCATGGGCTTTGGAGCTTTCCTTAGGATCGAGCCCTTCCGGCTCGACCTTCCTCTTATCCAGGCACTGAGGGAGCGGTGGCACGCACCGAGCCGGGCGTTTTTGATGCCCTGGGGGCACATGGTGCCGACACTAGAGGACGTGGCTCGGATTACCGGGCTACGGGTTGACGGAGAGGCAGTCAGCGGGGTCACCTACCCCGACTACCGAGAGAGTGCCCTGGACCTGCTGTGGTTAGAGACGAGCGTGACTGATAGAGACAGCAGGGTAGTCGGCCGAGTGGAGATCATGGAGGCGCTCGGATTCGTCGACCCGCGCCAGCGGGTTAGCGAGACTGGAGCGGAGTTCTTGGCTCGACTGGAGGGGGATGCTCGTGCAGCTTTCACCCAGGATCCGAGCGAGAGGGAGCTGGTGGACCTAGACCTTCGGAGGTTTCTTTTCTTCTTCCTGGGCCGCCTTCTGCTGGGGACGAAGGGGGATGGCATCCACTGCCGTTTCCTCGGGATCTTGGCGGATCTGGACAGAGTGGGACACTACGCGTGGGGAGCGGCTCTGCTTGCCCATTTGATTGCTGATCTCTCCCAGACTTCGGAGAAGGAGACGACAGTCAGCGGCTTCGCACCTTTCCTCCAGGTAAACATTTTATTTATGCATTCCACAGTTAAATATGCAATTATTGTACTAATGATGTATGATGGATGCAGGTGTGGAGCTATTACTATTTCCCGATGGGGAGGGCTAGGCATGGGAACAGGAGGGCCGTGCCTCTGGCGCGGCAGTGGAGGCCGGTCGTGGTTGCAGCACCCCACGGCTACCAGCTGGCGTCACTTCGTCGGGAGCTGAGCGAGTATCCCGAGGCCATGGTATGATGCGTATGATTTTTTTTGTGTTTATGCATGTGACTGAATGGTAACTAATATGATGTATGTATGGTGATGCAGGTGGTGTGGAGGCCCTACCTGGGCATGGGCGATGCTGGCCAGCCCTGGGTTGTAGCGGGTCTTCCTCGCTTCAGGCGGGACGTGTGGGTCCATTGTCTGAACGAGATTGAGCCGCTGCGGCTTAGACTGGTCATGAGGACGTTGGGGCTGGCCCAGGAGTGGGTTGACGTAGATGCGCCGGCCCGCATTGGGCGGAAGACCAAGGGGAAGGCGAAGATTGTGGACTGGCGTACGCGCTTCCCAGCACAGTACCAGGACTGGCAGCAGGGCGGGGTCCCAGTGGTGTCCCATGTACAGGACAGCACAGATTACATGAGACGATATCGAGCTACGTACGGGGACCGCCTCTCCCTCGGTGGTATGGCAGGGGTAAGTGGAAATGAAAATGCTTCACCCTTCTATATGTATATGCATGTGGTACTGACTTATGTGCAATGCAGGATGCTCGTGACAACATGATCGCCGACCTGCGGGCCCAGCTGGCGGACGCCAGGCGGCAGTTGGTGGCCATCCGACAGGAGTTGGAGATCCTGGTGAGTCTATGCAATGCATTTTTTGTGACCTGGATTTTTGATGCTTAGCCTTTGACTGACGTTTGCCCCGTGTTTCAGCGGGCCCACCAGACAGCGGCAGCCGGGATGGCTGGTGGAGCGGGTTCCAGTTCGCGGGGCCCTCCTCCGGAGGTTTCTGCCCTCCAGGAGCAGCTGGCGCACGCGGTGGCTCGGGCTGAGGAGGCCGAGCGTGACCGCGAGGCTCGAGTGAGTGTTTGCTTGGCCCCGACCCTTTTCTAGCTGCTTTCCTTCTATCACTGTTCTCTTACGGTGCATGCGTGCTTTGACAGGTGGCCGAGATTCGGGAGGCCCTGGCCCGTGCTGTTCGTGCTGAGCAGGAGCGCGATGCCTGGGTGGCAGAGCGCGATGCCTGGGTGGCAGAGCGTGACGCCCGGATTGCGGAGCTGGAGGAGGAGCGTCGACGGGAGGCTGAGGAGCTCCCTCGTGACGTGCTGGATCTGCGGATCGCCCTCGAGCTGTCGAGGAGAGAGGCGATGAGGGAGAGAGAGGAGAGGGAGAGGGATAGGGAGAACGTGGAGAGAGAGAGGGAGAGCGTGGAGAGAGAGAGGGAGAGGGATAGGGAGAGAGAGAGGGAGGAGCGACAGCGGGATCAGACCGAGAGGAGGGCTCTAGAGGCCCAGCTGCTGGAGCTCCGATTGAGTCTCGGCACGGCGGAGGGGAGGCTTCGGGAGAGCGAGGAGCGGTACCAGAGGGCGAAGGAACGCGGGGCGCGACTTCGTCAGTCTGGTTCTTTTTCCATGGGCAGCTATCTGGTCTCTTCGGCCGAGGAGCGTCGTCGCGCCTTCGAGGCTGGAGTGCCACCGCAGGGCGAGGCGAGCACGGCTTCTCAGGGTTCGCAGAGGCCCCCTAGGGATCCCCGGCAGAGGAGGGAGGAGAGAGATGACCAGGAGGGTGGTGGTGAGAGTTAGAGAGTTGCTTGTACACGTCACCCTTCTCACTGTATGATGTACTTTCGGCTATTATATGAAATGGAAATGGCTTTTTTGTGTTGTGTGTACCTTTCTCTCTCCCACACTTTCTTCTTTGCACTGAGTTGTCCTTTGAGGCACGCTCCGCGAGACCTTGCCCTGAACAGCGGGGAACTACGCTTTGCACGGGGGGATTTTGTTTCCTTTTCCCCCTTTTGGGCGCGTCCAGGCGCGAGGACGCGTCTTAATCCTTGAATTCAAATTTAAAGCGTCGGGTGGCCTTTCTTCTCCCGTGCCTTACCCGCAAACGAGCCCGCCTTCTGCCGAAACTCGCTTGCCCCCTTTCTCGTCTTCCTCCTCTTTTGATCGATGGAGTTCGGTGGGCCTGACCACGGTGAAGGTGGAGAGGGACGCGGGACCCCTCGCCCAAGGAGGGACGCGCCCGAGCACGGAACGGCGTCCATGGAGGAGGAAGGGCCGCTCCGGGCCCCCGAGGGACCCGAGGGGCCCGATGGCGTGGGAGGAGGTGAACACGGTTCGGTAGGTGCTTCGATCTCTTCCTCTTTTAATTCATTTTGGGTTTTGAAGCGAGCCGCGCGAGGGGGAAAGGGTTCGGCGAGTGTTGCACTCAAATGATGGACGCGTCCTAGACAGGGGACGCGTTCCTTTTGACTGATATGGGACCCCTTTCTTGGTGCAGGACATGGCAAGGACCCTGGGTCTGGCCGATGAGTGGGCGAGTGCGGACGAGCCGAGCCGCGTCAGGAGGGAGAGTCGCGGCAAGGCGAGGCTCGAGGAGTGGCCCGTACGTCTCCCTGGACAGCAAGGGGGTATACTGGTGCAGGACAGTGCCGACTTCCTGCGGCGGCAGAGAGAGAGCTACGCGGGGCTTCCCCAAGCTGGGGACACGCGTGGCATCGGCGGCTCGCGCGCCCAACTGTCAGAGACTAGGCGGCAGCTGGCCGTCGCTCAACATGAGTTGTCGCTCCTGGTAAGTTATGTGCCGCACTTTTAACTTCAGATTTTGGAGTTTCACTGACGGCCGTTGTTTATTTTGTTCCAGCGTGCCCAGCAGACAGCGACGGTGGGAGTGGCTGGCGGATCTTCCAGTTCCTCGGCCCCTTTTCTCGAGATTGCCTCCCTCCGGGAGCAACTTGCCGGTGCGGTGGCCCGCGCGACCCGGGCGGAAGAGGAGCGTGATGCCTGGGTGGCGACTGTAGCGGAGCTGCGGCATCGCGGTGAGGAGAGACCTTCTCCAGACATCCTGGAGTTAAGGGTTCTTCTGCAGATGATGAGGAGAGAGGCAGAGAGAGAGAAAGCCGAGAGAAGGTCCGAGCGACAGCGGGATCTGACCGAGAGGAGGGCCTTGGAGGCCCAAGTGAGGGAGCTCCAGCTGGGCCTTCAGGCCGTCGTGCAGAGGCTAGGAGGGATGGAGACGCGCTACGAGAGAGCGCGAGAGTTCGGGGAGCGACTCCGCCAGTCCGGTCGCTTTGCCGCCAGTGGCTTCTTTGCCACGCCAGGGGAGGAGCAGCGAGTCACTGCTGCGGAGCAGGCGCCCAGAGGCGAGGCAGGTGCTACTGCACGGGGATCCCGGAGGCTTCTGAGGGACCCTCACCTCGGGGGAGAGGAGGAGAGTGCCCAGAGAGATGAGTGATGGTGAGGATTGGCGAGCTAGTGGACCCGCCACCTCTCTATGATTGTAGTGTTTGTGACAGCTTATGTAGAATTATGAATGGAGTGATTTGATTTTCTGCTGTTTATTTGTTCTTTTGTGCGTTCCTTCTTCCCTACACTTCTTCTCCTTTGCACTGTTCCCATGTGATAGGTCTGTCGAGACTCCGCCCCAAGCAGAGAATCGCATCTTGTTGTGACCATTTTCCACGGGAATCTGCCGTCGAAGTCAATAATGACGGCCCTAGTTTCTTTTCCCGAATGCTGTGTCAAATTTTGCGGACGTCCTCCAAATCATGATAGGGTATCCCTAGACAACATAGGGGCTATTCGTCCTATTCTTCGTCCAGTCAATCACCCTGTGCGAGCGGTGAAGCGACACATGGGACCGCTTGGCGGTGCCTCATTGCGAGGGCTATCATTGACAGGTGATGGAGGCAATCTTGGCCCGCACTCCTTCCATTTCTATAAATTCTTGTCCCTTTTATCTCCCAGGTATATCGAGAGCTAACTCGAGGAGCACAAGTTCTTACGGGAGAGGAGGAGTTCAAAATTCTGAGAGTTGGATGGAGGGCGAATCTTCCCATTCCTCGAAGAGAAGCAGGTCCAGTGGTAGTAGTTCCAGGAGGCTTTCAGACCTTGAAGGGCACTTCAGCGAAAGGGCCCAATCACAACTCGTAAGCCAAGTTTTCTTGCCCTTTTCTCATTCTTTCTTCCTTTCTTCTGACCAAACCTCACCCCCATTCCTTGTATGTGTAGGTTGTGATGAAATCACAAATCTTATGGGAGTTGGTAGTAGCAGCGTACAGGGGCCTCCCAGATTTTCAGAAGGCGAGGCTAGACGTGATGGGATTTGGTACCTTCCTTCGGATCGAGCCGATCCAGCCTGACCTAGTCCTGATCCAAGCCTTGTGTGAGAGATGGGACCCAGTGAGCCGGGCATTCCTGATGCCCTGGGGGCACATGGTGCCCAGCTTGGAGGATGTGGTCCGGATCACAAGCCTGAAGGTAGAGGGCGAGGCAGTGACCGGAGTCACTTACGCGGACTACAGAGAAGGTGCCCAGAAGTTACTGGGTTTGGACCTGGATGGTCGGAAAAACAGGTCGGTAGCTAGGGCGTCCCTGATGGATGCATTAGGGCTCACCGACACTCGTCGGCGGGACGATGAATCCTCAGAAGAGTTCATGGAAAGGATAGAAATAGGATGCCGCGCCGTGTACTGCACAGATTTCGGCGACTGGGAAAGATGCAACATAGATTTGAGGAGATTTCTCCTCTTCCTTTTGGGGAGATTGGTACTGAGCTCGAAAGGGGACGGTATCCAATGTTGCTTCCTGGAGCTGCTGTCAGACCTTGAAAGAGTAGGGTATTATGCCTGGGGAGCCGCCATGCTGGCACACTTGTTTGCAGGCCTATTCCAAGAAACGGATCGTGAGATGACTGTGAGTGGTTTCACACCATTCATCCAGGTATTTTTTGTTTTGCTTGTTTTGTATTTTTTTGTGTTTTTGTAAAGTTCTGATGACCTGCGCCGAGCAGCTGTGGAGCTATTATTACCTCCCTATGGGGAGAGCTCGGCATTGGCGACCTGCGATGGTGCCGCTAGCCAGGCGGTGGGAACCCATCATGAGTGCGGCACCCCTAACCTACCAACTGATGGTGCTAAGGCGAGGAGCTACAGGAGTTCCCTGCAGCGATGGTAAACTGGAGACCCTACTCAGACATGGTCGATGCCGACCAGCCGTGGGTTCTAGCAAGTCGTGCCCGGTTCGGACGGGAACTGTGGATGCACTGCCTGAATGAAATCGAGCCACTTCGGCTACGATTAGTTATGAGGACTTTAGGACTGGCTCAAGAATGGGTGGATTCAGCTGCGCCACCTCGTGTCGGGAGAAAGACGCGGGGACCGGCGACCTGCATTGACTGGCGCGTGCGATTCCCCGAACAGTATGAGGACTGGCAACGGGGTGGCACGATTGTAGAATCACAGGCGCGGGATAGCGAGGACTACTTGCGTCTATATAGGACAAAGTACGCAGAGCGGCTCCAACCCCGGGGACTTGTGGAGGTAGGTTTCCCCTTTTTCTCTTTTCTTCTTTCTCCTTTTTTTGGTTTTCTGGTGAAAATGCTGACTTGTAAGGCTGCAGGATGTCCGGGATGCCATGATAGCGAATTTACGAACTCGCTTGGCAGAGATGGAACAACAGTTGGGCGATGCCCGCGGAGCTACGAGCGCCTTGGTAGGTGTACAGTACGTTCCTAATTAAAACCCCAGATTCCAGATGTTGGCTGCTAATTCACGCGGTCGTAGCATGCCCAGATTGGCGCGGCTTCCCCAGCGATGGGAGTAGGTGGTGCCTCTTCCAGCTTGTGGATTCCCACCTCAGAACTTGACTCGCTTCATGAGCAACTTGCTCACGCCACGCAGCGTGCTGCGGAGGCAGAAGGGATGCTCGTATACAGGTAAGAGTCTCAGTGTTGAGTTCTCTTGTTTATGCCTTATCGTGTATCTGAGATGGTACACTCGGCAGGAAAAGGAGACGGAAGAAGCGCTTGCCAAGCTGCGCAGAAGGAGGCTAGGATAGCAGAACTGGAGAGGGAACTGCGGCGTCATCCTGATGACGACTCCTCTAGGGATGCCGTGGAACTGAGGATCACTCTCCAGTTGGAGAGGGAAGACCGTGAGAGAGAACGTGCAGAGAGAGAAAGAGACGCAGAGAGAGAAAGAGCCAACAGATTGACTGAAAGGGAGGAACGAAGGGCCATGGAGGCCCAACTATTCGAACTCCGAATCAGCCTTGGTCTTGCTGAACAGTGGCTGAGAGATGGTGAGGAGCGCTACCGAAGAGCACGAGAGCGTGGCTTTCGTGTTGGTAGCTTCTCTACTGCTTCCGTAGATCAACGCCGGGATGCGGGAATAGGAAGAGGAGTACAGAGCGGTAGGAGTACCGCTTTTCGTAGTTGGGTAGCACCTTTGAGAGTGTTTTGTCCGGAGAGTAGTGGGACGAGTGATGCAGAGAGAGAGGGCGGAACTTGATGTAATTTTTTTGGTTTTTGGAATAAAACACAAGGTTCGGTTTGTTTGTTTTTGACCTTTACTTCTGTTGCCTGAATCCCTGCACACATCACTGAAACAAACAAATCAGAATTTCTGTTCTGACTTGGCCCCTTGCTCAATAAGCAAATGGTCACTGTGACTGTCCTTGATAACTGGTCAAGGGGCCAAGCCTTTATTTAACGAAGGCAAGGGAAAGATGCGGTGATGATAAATGCGACAGGCAAGCACACGAATGCAAGCGGTATTAAAAGTGAGATGCTGCACGCAAATGTAATCATGCAAAATTGATTTGTTTTCTTTTTTATATTTGATATTTTTTGTTTTATCATAAAAAGATTTTTTTGTTTGCAAATATGTACATTTCTCTTTTCCATTTTTTTTGTGCTTTTATCATTTCAATTTTTTTTATTGCTAACGCCCGGCAAGCACCCAAATGGCACCTAACCTTTGTGAGAACAAGGGTTTCTTACTAACCTCCCAGGTATCCTAAGTGCACATCTAGGTTGATTTGGGCCTCTAGACCCCTCGAATGATGATCCCGCCGGCTAAGACTTACCCTGATGACAATACCGTCATGCCATGCTTAGGCTCCCAGTCGCTTCCGACCACAGGGATTCACCCAAAAGGTGTTTGAGGTAAATGATTTGCCCGACCCGGGTCTGTTTCCTCACAACTCTAGATGGTATATGATGGAACACCCTGGAACCCTAACGACCAACCGCGCGACGCTGACCCGGAATCAGACGCCGTCGCACCCATAGGTGACGCGCTTGCATTGGCCTAAGCCCGAGGTTAAACAAGAAGACATCAAGGTGGTAAACAGGGGTCTTGACCAGCCAGAAACACAGAGACTCCTTCGCAGCGATAGCTTTTGCTTTTCAAAGTAGGCAACCAAATGTGTATATTAAAATAAGGTCGCAGACCCTAGGCAGTTTTCACCCTTCAGAAACTCCATCGAACCTTCATCTTTAGAGGGAGAAGGAAGAGTGTAGGGGATAAACCTCCTGAGAGGACCGGCAAAGCCGTTAACCCGGCGAGCGAATAAGGGCCCATTAACTCTTTCCTTTCAGACAACTTCGGACCAAATCTCGAGCATTTACATTCCACGGCCCCTTTTGTGGATTCAGACTTTTGCTTTGAGGGGTTCCGTTTATCGCAACAGGCACGGTCACGACCAGGCTTTTCTCTTGATTTTGATTTGTATTTCTTTTTGTGAGGGAGATATAGTCATTTGACGTTTGTGGGCTCCCTTTTTGTATGCCTGCGGGGACACTGCCCTCTTCTCGTGCACTGATCGATGCTCGAGGAAATGGATCCTACTCTTGCCCTTGGGGTTTGAGTTTCGGTTTCTCATGCTCAGCGTTTTAAGGGCGCCGACTGTCTCATTTGGTCGAAGAGAAAAGAATAAAGATTACAGCTTCCGGAGATCTTCTAGGTGTGGCCCTACCGTAGGTGATGCTACCAACTTTTTTGAATAAATACATAAGTGAACACATGTTAGCTTCCTTCGAGCGAGCATAGGCCGACGTGGCCGGACAGGGATCTCCACGGTTCTGGCAAACCAAGACCCGGTGCCTACCAAGCCTTAATGGGCCCTATCCTAACATGAAGGTTAGATGCAGGGACTTAACTACATGGTGACTGCCAGGCATCGGCATTTTGAATTTTCCATATTTTTAGTGGTTTTCAATATTTCTTTATTTTTGATGTTTTTATCTTTTCATCATTTTTTTTGTTTGTGCTAAGGGTAGTATTTCTTAAGATAAAGCCCATTCCAAGGGTGGGATAACTCGGTCCCTTCGGCGTTGATTAGCTTGTAGGC
This sequence comes from Amorphophallus konjac, assembly GCA_022559845.1. NCBI lineage: Eukaryota > Viridiplantae > Streptophyta > Magnoliopsida > Alismatales > Araceae > Amorphophallus > Amorphophallus konjac. The sequence goes on from JAHNEJ010002047.1 coordinate 19,992, forward strand.
GTTGCCAGGGTACACGGCTTGAATTACAAATGGTCCTTCCCAATTGGGTTGGAGCTTAGAACGCGGCCCTCCAGGTTTGACAAAAATTCTTTTTACGACCATCTCACCGACTTTGAATTTTCTCTCAACGACTTTCTTTTGGTAAAAGCGAGCGAGTCTATTTTGATACACACGCGCGTGTTCGGCAGCGGCCAGCCGCTTCTCATCCAAGAGTTCCAACTGGGCGAGGAGTGAATTACGACGATCGTCGAGGGGAAATTCCTCGTCCAATTGTACCCTGAGAGAAGGGATCAGAGTCTCGTACGGGACTACCGCTTCCATACCATAAGTGAGGGCAAATGGAGTCTGCCCGGTGGGGGTACGGATTGAAGTGCGATAGGCCCATAGGGCTTCGATAAGCTTTTCTGGCCAGTCTGAAAACTTACTAGACTCGCAGGTTTTTTTGATGATTTTGAGCAATGTTTTATTGGTGGCCTCCGCTTGGCCGTTACCTTGTGGGTAATAAGGCGATGAATGATGCAATGCAATTGCGTACCTTTTGCAGAGGTCCTGTAGGTCCTGAGAAATGAATTGTGGCCCATTGTCGGTGACGATCGTGCTTGGGATGCCGAATCTGGCGAGATGTTCTTCATGATGAACTTGCAGACTGTTGACGCCTTGATTTCCGCGTAAGCTTCGGCTTCGGCCCATTTGGTGAAGTATTCCGTCGCAGTAAGGATGAAAGATTTCTGCTTGGTGAGGGAATTGGGATCACCTAGGGGACCAATGATGTCGAATGCCCACATGGAGAAAGGCCATGGGGAGGATATTGGATGAAGTGAGGAAGATGGTGAATGGATTTTATCGGCGTGAAGTTGACACTTGACACACCTACGGACATAGACAGCACAATCCTCTTCCATAGTGGGCCAGTAAAAGCCTTGCGAATGATCTTCTTGGCGAGCATCTGACTATTCACGTGGCCACCGCACACACCCGAGTGCGTCTCTTCTACACATTTCCAAACCTCATCGTCACCAAGACATCTTAACAGAATACCAGTAAGGCTCCTCCTATAGAGTAGACCTCCAACCAAAGTATATTTCTGAGCCACCCTTCTTATGGCTTTCTTGTCCTCTGTGGTGGCCCCTTCAGGATAAGACTGATCTTGGCAGTATTTGACAATTTCATAGAACCATGGTTTCTCTTCATCAGCCAGTTCTTCTTCGGCCTCTGCCAACATGATTTCCCTCTTCTCAAGGATATCTTCCTGCAGGATCTTCCTTGCTATCCTGTCTTTGATATTTACGTAGGAAGCATCATCGATTGCAGGGGCGTGAAGTTTGTAGATGGAAATGGACTTAAACCATCTTCCTAGAGGGAACCTTATGGATGATGCCAACGAGGCGAGGGCATCGGCGAGAATATTCTGATGACGAGGGACATGAACAAAGATCAGTTTGGCGAACAGTTTGGCAAAGGCAGCAGTGAGTTCTTGGTATGGCTTGAGTTTGGGATCGCGAGTACGATACTTAGTGAGCACCTGGCGAAGGATGAGTTGACTATCACCTACGACTCGCAACTCAGTGATACGAAAAGAATGGGCGAGTTCTAGGCCAGCTAGAAGAGCTTCATATTCGGCTATATTGTTGGTAACTGGAATTTGAGCTGGTATGCCAACGGGAATGTGAGACCTTCAGGCGACAGGAGGGCGATGCCGATTCCTCTCCCTTGAGAATTCAGAGCTCCATCAAAATATAGCGTCCACATTGGCTCATCTGATTGGTTGATGGACATTAGTTCCTCATCTGGAAACTCTGATTGGACGGGATCGAACTTGGGAAGAGGATGGTGAGCGAGATGCTCGGCTATGGCATAGCCTTTAATCGCCTTTTGCTGGATGTAGGTGATGTCGAACTGAGAGAGAAAACTTTGCCAACGTGCTAGCCTATCCGTAAGGACGGCTTTCTCCAGAAGGAATTTGATAGGATTCATCCGAGCAATCAAGTGGACCTCATGAGCCAAGAAGTAGTGTTTCAATTTCTGCACTACCCAAACGAGGGCAGCACAGGTTTTCTCCATGCCGGTGTACTTCTGCTCACAGGGATTGAGAAGTTTGGACAAGTAATAGGTTGCCCGTTCCTTGCCTTCTTCATCAGCTTGTGCGAGGACGGCTCCCACGGAGTCATCCAAGACTGAGACGTAAAGGATCAGAGGTTTTTCTGGTTTGGGTGGAATGAGAACGGGTGGACTAGCCAGATATTCCTTCAACCCTTCAAAAGCTTCTGACATTTAGAATTCCAGTGGAATTCTACTCCTGGCTTGGTCAACTCGTAGAGAGGTCTACACCTTTGTGAATGTTGAGACACAAACCGACGAATAAACTGCAACCTCCCGATTAAACCTCGGACTTCCCTCAAATTCTTGGGAGGTGGCATATCCCTGATAGCCTTGGCTTTGTCGGGATCAATCTCGATCCCTCTTTTGCTCACAATGAACCCCAGCAATTTACCCGACGACACACCAAACACACACTTTTTCGGGTTCATTTTCAATTGGAACTCTCTTGACCTTTGCAAGACCTTAGCCAAAACTTCTGGATGTTCCATCCTGGTCCTTGATTTCACCAATAAGTCATCCACATACACTTCCAGATATATGTGCATCATGTCATGAAATATGGCCATCATCGCTCTTTGGTAAGTAGCTCCAGCATTCTTTAACCCAAACGGCATGACCACGTAACAATATGTTCCCCAAGGGGTAGTGAATGACGTCTTCTCCTGATCCTCTTCTGCCAAACGAATTTGATTGTATCCTGAAAATCCATCCATGAAAGAGAGGGTTTCGTAGCCTGCCGTGTTATCAATCAGCACATCAATGTGAGGTAAGGGAAAATCATCCTTTGGACACGCGCGGTTAAGGTCCCGGAAGTCGATGCAAATCCTGACTTTCCCATCTTTTTTCATGACCGGGACAATGTTCGCCACCCATTGAGGATAAAGGACGACTCTAATGAACCTGGCTTTGTGGAGCTTATCGACCTCTTCCTTCATTTTCAAAGCCATCTGAGGGTGGAAACGCCTTAACCTTTGTTTTACCGAGATGGACCCTGGTTTTAGGGTTAAACGGTGTTCGACCAAGGTTGAATCCAGACCCGGCATATCCTCGTAGCTCCATGCAAACGTGTCCTTATATTCCTTGAGAACCTCAATTAATGCCTCTTCTTCAGAGGGTGGTAGGTTGTCACTTATGAGGATGATCCTAGGATCTTCCTCAGTTCCCAAGTTGACTTCTTTGGTGGATTCTTCTACGGCGGTTGACGGCTCGTCGAATCTCCTCATTCCACTAGCGTATGCGCCCGCCGCATCCTCATATTCTTCACCCTCATCTTCAGTGGGGCATTCTTCATCCGTGATCTCGTAGACTCCATACCCTTCATCAGGTGCACAGTCGCCCTCGCATTCTATTTCGGGTAGCTGGATGGGATTTTCTAACAACTGGGGGATGGCAAGAAGGGCCTGACACCTGGCGGCCAAATCCAGAAGGAATCGACGAGGGATCTGCCTCCCCTTGGACTTCTTCCTAGGTACTACCCTTGGCCTATCATTCCTAGATTGACTGACAATATTTACAGAAGAAGAGGAAGACGAAGAGGATGGTGTAGAATGTACAGGAGAAGACCCCTCAGAGGAGGGGTAGAAAAGGTCGCTCATCGGACCTTGGACGGGTGGTCCGCAAGGCGGTACGCACCCGTGGGAGATGTAGGAGGTTTCCTCAACGAAGATGTGTTGTTGGGGAGTTTGAAAATTGACATTTTTTTTTCGTTTTCATTTTTAATGACAAAGCAGTGAAAAGAGATTGGAGGAGAGAGAAAAGGGGTTATGGCTAGAGGATTGTGAGGCTCATAGAGCAGATCATGGTTGAAGACCTGGCGCGGGTTGAAAAGCCCGCGCAGGTATGTAAGCAAAGAAGGGGACCTGGGAAGATCATCAGACAATTGTCTGGCCCAGGAAGAAGATATCAGCAAAGGCTGAGACGAGTGGATGGAGAGGATGGCGGCTAATGAGCCGTCGACGGCAATGTTGAGGACGGATGAAGATCCGTCGATGACAGAGTCCTTCTGGCGAGGACGAGGATAGTTTGGAACCTTGGCAAGAGTGGTAATATTCTCTGGTATTTCGGAGATCAATGGTGGTCCTTCAAGCTGCGGAGATGAGAACATCCTTTCCAGTGCAACGGAAATGTCCCGTATGTCGAACCATTTGTCCCACTCGCATTCCGGATCCTTGATCTTGCCTCTTTTGGTGATCCTCGGATATTTTTCAGCCAAATATACAGCATGTGATCCCCCATATGCTTCTCGTGGGTGATCTCCCATCTGAACAACGGGCCCTCTGTTGAAGTGGTTTGATAGAGTCCACGTGAGGGGCTTCCAATCTGCCTTGAACGGTCCTTTGAAGCCTAGGCCAAACCTACGGTTCGGCCTAATTTCTTTTGGCGGCTTGAGCATACCCTGTAACTGTGCGCCCAGACCTTTTCCCTGTTGATAGCCGATGTTCCTCATAATCTCCCAACCTTTGGAGTGAAAAGGGAGACATGATGTTGCGGTTGCCCTGACCGGCTCCTTTGGTGCTAGTGGAATGTGAGATGGATCACGCACGTCCAGCAGTGATAATATGGGCCGATGAGACGGCCAAACAGAAGGCAGAGAGGTGTTGATAGCATCCACTGTGTGAAGGACAGGTGTACTGACCACTTTAATAATTCTCCCATTGTAAGGAAACTTCAGCACTGATGGTTGGTGGAAGGCACAGCGTCCATGGCTTCGATGTAAGGGCGACCCAGTATAGCCTTGAATGTGGGGTCCATGTCGAGGACATGGAATTCCGTGAGAATTGACATGGGGCCTAGTTCTGCCTTCAGAATAATCATCCCCTGCGGTGGCCTTTTGCTATTGTCATAAGCCGTGACCATGATCGAGGAAGGTCTTATTTGTTCCTCGTTGACCCCACACAACTGAAGAGTGCTCATGAGATCACATTTATGGATGCACCCGTATCCACAAGACACGGGTTTATGGATACCCCATTAATTTTTATTGAAATGCACAATGCATATTTCCGAGCTTCCTTGGGAGCGAGCTCGTAGTTGTGAAACATGATGGCCGGTTGTGTGTCTGTTGGGGTCAGGACTGTCGAAATCTTCTCCACGGGGAGGTCTTCATTAACCATGACTCTTTGAAGGTACTCCATTAAGGCTGCCTGGTGGGATGTGGATCTTTGAAGTAGCTCCAGGATGGAGATCCGAGCAGGTGTCTTATCCAGGTGTTTCAATAGATCATACTGTGTTCCAGGGATAGCTCTTTCTGGTTGTTCTCCATCATCCTTCTCTGGCTGAGATAGCTCAGGATTCTGACTGTTGTGGGGGAAAACCCTGTGGAAAATCCTTCCACTCCGGAGCACCATTGCCTGCGGCTTTTGTACCTCTGTGGGGGTAGCAGTGGGTTTTAACAGGGGTTTGAGGGGTAGTAGTGGAGGAATGGTTGATGAAGCAGGGGTGATGACGGGAGCAGGGATTCTGATGAGGGGTTTGTTAGGTGGAGGTATGGCGGAGGTAGAGGGGATATCGCGCGGATTATGAAGGATAAGGGGTTTGGAAGGTGGAGGTGGAGGTAAGGTTTGAAACGGGTAAGGGTTTTGAGGTGGATGGTGGGTGATGAGTGGTTTTGAAGGCATTAGTGGTGATGTGGTGGAGAAAGACGGGGTTATGTATGGTTGACGGATGATAAGGGGTTTAGAAGGCGTAGGGGTAAATGTGGTAGAGGTGGATGGTAAAGTGGGGGAATGCGAGAAGATGAGAGGGTGCGAAGGCGTAGTGGAGAGTGTCGGTTGATAGGAGATCGGGGTACGGATGAGAGGGCGTAATGGTAGTGGAAATGGTGAAGGCGATACTGACGCGGGTTGATGAGAGAGAGGTGCTACCCGGGCAAGGTGAGGGGGTTGCATGACGATAGGGTTGGAGGTAGAAAGAATGGAGGTACTTTCCTGGTGCCACACCTGCTCTCTCCCGACTTCCGGGAAGGAGGAGATGGGGTTAACCTGATGATTGGGCTGTTGGTGCTCTGGTAATGGATTCTGGATTATTCCATGTCGGGCTGTTGTTGTGGGGCCTGCTGAGGCTGCTGTTGTTGTTGTGGTTGCTGCTGCTGCTGCTGTTGTAACTGCTGCTGTGGCCTCTGAGGAGGTCTCCTAGCCTTGAGAGCCGCGACGTACCGTCTCATCTCATCCCAATCTATTTGATGTTCATCATTCATATCATGGATGTAATCTTTGAAATGGAAGCAGTAATCTACCGTGTGTCCTAGCTGCCTGTGGTAGACGCAGTATTTGGAGGTATCAACATTGGGGGGCCACGCGGGCCTTTCTCTGGGTAGGGCGAGTTGGTTTGATGCCATGAGGGCATTAAAAATGTCTGCTAAGGTTTCCGGCAATGGTGGATAGTAGGCTCTCTTGGGACCGAGCGGCCTCCTTTGTTGCTGTTGGGGACCATAGTTCCCCGGGGGTGGAACTTGGTTGTACTGAAGCGGTGGTTGTTGTTGCTGAGGTTGTGGGTGTTGTTGCTGGGGTTGGCGTAATGGAGGCATATTATCCTGGGGTGGATTATTTTGGGGTGGAGGACGAAGAGGGAAAGGACCCGGTTGAAGGGGAAGTCGGGGCATTTGTGGAGGCCTTGGGTTGACTGCATAGTTGGCATTGTTGACCGCACCACTTGCTCATTTGTCACGACCCCTTCTGTGGCTCCGCCCGGGACACCAGCGCCTGTCTTTCTGACCACTTTGGGCTTCGACGACTCAAACATGTTCATAATGGGGGAGTCTTTTAACTGGGTTTGGATGTATCGGGCCCTTTCATAGAGTTCCTCCATTGTAGTAAGTTTATTCATGGCCAGGAAGTGTCTGAACTGTGGGGTTGCATTAGACACAATCATCTTCACTTGTTCGGGCTCGGAGAGGGTATCCCTTATTCTTTCCGCCAGAGACCTCCATCTATCAGCATATCGGACAAAATCCTCGTCGGGTTTCATCTTTTCGGCCACTAGGTCGGTAATGGAGAGTGAGGGACCGACCCTATCCCTATATTTCTGCAAGAACCTTCTCTGGACTATTTCAAAATTCTCGGCCTCGCGGGGCTCCAGAGAATAGAACCACTCAAGCGCGGGACCATCCAATGATCTCCGAAAGAGGTATGCCAGGGACCTCTGATCGTTTTGCCAGTAAGAGGACTCATACATGAAATCCTTGAGATGAATGAAGGGGTTGCCGGTACCATTGTATCTGCGGTACGTGGGCATTTCGGAGGGAGGAAGATGAATGACGGGAAGATTGGCAAAGCAACCTCCGGGGTGGCTTTCACGTCCACCATCTTCTTAGATTTTGAAACTGCTCGTCCATGCGATTGAACCTATTGAGGAGCGATTGGGCGAGCTCCTCTGGAGGTGAAGGTGGCACTTGCCACTGGGGGAGAAACTGTCTCCCGGAGACTTGAGGGGGGAACCCAGAATGAGAGGGAGCTGTCGGACCGCCGACAGTTGGCCCCGGCTGAAGCGGTGTCTGGGGAACAACGGGAGTTTGAGATTGTGATGGGAACTGGAATGAGGGTGGTTGTTGGCTCGCTTATCCTTGAAGCGAGGGAGACTGGATGGCTTGCGCCAATGAGGGAGATGGAATGGCCTGCAAGGACTCTTGGAGAGGTGCGATGGCCGGAGTTGACTCCTGGGGCGTGGGGGAAACAGATTTCCCTTTTAGAATGGCCTGGAAGGCCCGGAGCTGTTCAGAGGTAAGCTCCGTGTTGGCGAGGACGCCCAGTAAGGAAGTGATATCCTGTGGCGGGGACGTGTCCCCGGTAATAACCTGCACCTCATGCGAGGGGTCATGAGAAGGACCCGAGTCCATAGCATAGACTCACGGGTCGGCTGACAAACCACGGCTAGGGTGGTTCTCCTCAAAAGACTCGTGAGACATGCTCACAGTTTTCCCAGAACGCAAAAACATACACTAGCAAGTAGGTAGCAGAGATTATCAAACAAGTGGATGCCTTTACGCCCTTTTTTGTGTTTTGATTTTGATGATTTTTTTTGTATTTTTAGCGAGATCCGAAGTTCACACAAAATGGGGACCCTAGTTTGTTTTTGTTTCACCGCCGTGTCAGCTAGGGTCTCTCGTCTCACCACGAATGAAATGACTAACTCCGGGGAACTTCAATGGTACAACCAGCCCAGTGAACGAAGAGGAGATTCTTCGATGTCAGGGACTTACGGAGGTCCCAGTGTAGGAGATTCTAGTCCGTTGAGAGGAATTCCCAAACGGAGAGTCCTTCCTTCACCGGGAAAGGGTGATCCTCAAAAAATGAAAAAAGGATAGAAAAGAGGAATGGATGTATGCAATGAATGCTGACAGATATATAGAGTGGGAAAACAACAGAAATAACAGACATATAATAAACAAAGAACCAATCAAAACTGACGGTGCTGCCGTGAGCACAACGGGGGCGCGCGCGGGCGCGAAGGTGGAGAGGCACGGGTGGTGCCGAACTTGCAAGGGTAGCCGAAAGGAAGCAGTAGAGGTCCCACCGTGATCGCCAATCTGTGAGCGACGTCACGCGGTTCGGGGAAGAGCGTAGAGGGCGCGGAGCGCGCGCGGGCTCCTCTTTTCTTTCTTTTTGGTGTTGGTGTTTGCTGCAACACAGAAATAAGAGAAGAGAGAGAAGGGGCCACCACGGGAGATTGCTCCGGCGGGGCGAGCGGGACAAGTGTGATATAGCAAAATATGGGGTTTAAACGGCCATAGCGGGAAGTGACTCGCCGCGGCCTCGGGGGGACGGGAATGGTGCAAAAATTAAATAACAAGAATTGAAACGGCCATTGGGGAAGTGACTCGCCGCGGCCTCGAGAATATGAGCAGATAATAAGATGACAGAATATAGAGAGAATATAAAGAGCGGGAATTTAAACGGCCATTGGGGAAGTGACTCGCCGCGGCCTCGAGAACACAAACAGATAAGAATATAACGTATAAGAACGTGAATTTAAACGGCCATTGGGGAAGTGACTCGCCGCGGCCTCGAGAACACGAATAGATAAGAATATAACATATAAAAATGGGAATTTAAACGGCCATTGGAGAAGTGACTCGCCGCGGCCTCGAGAATATGAGCAGAATATAACAAAGTATAAAGAGAATATAAGAACGGAAATTTAAACGGCCATTGGGGAAGTGACTCGCGGCGGCCTCGAAAATAAGATGTGATCGCCAGGGGCCGAAAGACCCCAAAATAAGAAAGTGATCGCGCCTACCTCAAGAGCGGGAGATGGCGGGTTGCTTCTTCCTCTTCCTCCGGCCGGCCGACGGAGAGGGCTTTCCTCGGCTACCCTTGCAAAACAACGACAAACAAATGACAAGTGGATTAGAAAGATGGAGGTGTAGTATTCAAATCCTTGCGATAAAAATAACGAAATGATGGCAAGACACACACCTGGTTGGTGTTATCTTTTAAACCCCTCTCGGACTCGAGTAGGAGGAAAATGAGATGATGGATGCAAGAAGTATAAAAGAAGAGGCGCCCTTATGAAGGGGGATAGAGGATGCGAGATGATGAATGCAAAGAACTACGAAGAAAAAGGGGAAGAAAAGGCTTATTGGATGAGCCGAGGGTGAAATCCGGCGGAGCTCCGACAGCGTGGGGACAACGTGGAAGCGCGGTGGATGAAGACGACCTTCCTCTCGCGAGCGTGAGCACCCGAGAAGCCGGCAGAACCTCCACCTACAAAAGAACCCACGGGTTAGAAAATGACTCCGTAGCCTCTGGGCTCCGGCAGCCTATCGGATCACTTCTTAGCTCCCCCAGAACTGAGGGGGTGGGCCTCTATTTATAGAGCTCCGGAGGGTGGAGGCGTCCAGGACCCTGGACACCTCCATCAGGGCCGAAATAATATTTTATTCTATTTTTATTGATTTTTTTTGGAATACTTTTGTGGAGGCGTCCAGGGTCCCGGACGCCTCAAGCAGGTCCACCGAAAGCCGACGACAGCCGCACGCGATTTGGCACAACGCGTGGTTTTGTGAGCGGCGCCTCGTGATTCAGAATGGGCGCGTCCAGCTGACCGGACGTTTCTATAATTTAGATTTTTTCACACACGACAAACCGTCGTCCGGTGGCCGGCGCCCGTGAGGGAGTTGATGGAGGCGTCCAGGGGCCTGGACGCCTCCATAAATATATTATTTTATTTATGTTTTATCTTTTTATGCTAGGGCTGGCATTTTAATTTTTTTATTTATTTTTATGGAGGCGTCCAGGGGCCTGGACGCCTCCATTAATATGTATTTTTTTTAATTATTTTTTGTCTTTTTTATGCCCAGTGGCATTTTATAAATATTTATTATTATTAGTTTTTATGGAGGCGTCCAGGGGCCTGGACGCCTCCATTAAAATATATATATTTTTATTTATTTTTGGGCCCTGAGAAAATAATAAAATAAATTAAAAAGATGGGGGCGTCCAGGGACCTGGACGCCCCCATTAAGACCCACCCGGGTCCTCAAATCAGGCGTCGGCGGCCGCCCGGTAGACCCCCTTCTTGATTCCGGAACCTCTTGATGCGTCCGACTGGTGTTGATGTCGTCCGAATGCCGTGACGAGACGATTCCGGATGCCAAAAAAGGTAGAAGAAGACCCAAGCAAAGGAAGCACTCGAGCGATTCAAAATGCGTAAGCCGTTGCGGGGCGTTGTATAGTAATATGAGATTTTCTCAGGAGGCGTCAAGAATGGTGTGTCTACAGCGGGGTCGAAGCTGGGCCCTGGGTCCTTTTGAGAATCCAAACTTGCTTGAATTTTGGTAGCTTGGGGGTCAGCTTCCCGCAGACTTCTTTGTACAAATTGGCCTCCCGACTTGCTAGCACCCAAAAGGGGTTGTGAATGGGAACTGTTGGGATAATATGATCCGGCAAAGCTTCAGCACGGCGGCCGTTCAGATAAACACGAACACCACCAATTAGAACAGACTTCCCGGAAGCCGAGAGTCGGCCTCGGGAAACAGCAACAGCTCTTCTTCTTTGATTCTTCTTCTTCTTCCCCCAGGACACCTTGTCACTGGCGGGGACAGCATGGTTGTCCACGTGGTGGACAAAGCATGAGATAGTATGGTGAGACGGAGCGGTTCTCTGTGGACAGCTCGCCTTTGCAGGGGCTACGGCCTTGGCAGTAACAGTCTTGTCAGCTTCCTCTTCCTCGGTCCTCAGTAGGCCGATGAAGGCGACTCCCAGAAAATTAGGGAACCCCACCACTGGTGACAGAGTTCCGAAAGCAGTGGGTACCGCCAGGTATCCGTGCTCCGCGTGGGTAGCGACCACTTGAGGGCCGAATGCAAGTGCAGTAAGTCCGCCAGCCATTGAGATCACTGCAAATCAGAATGAGCAAACGATCAGTATTTTGGGGAAGGCCTCTAGGCCTTCTACTTTGGTGAAGAGATGAAGGGAGACTTGGTCCCACCGGGCGTGCCAGCTTTGTGGAACGATTTTATTTATTTATTTATTTGATATGTTGATTAGTTAGTTTATTAAGCGTGCCAGCCACCGGAGTGACGATTTATTATGCACTCGATCTGACTCAGTCAGTCGATTGTGAAGTTCGAGTCGGGACCGGAAGTCCGTCATACCATAAAGGCTATGAAGTTAATTACGCCCTTCCAAAGAAGGACAACCCTTGATTAATCGCCAAAGTAGAAGAATCCTAGGGGCAAAATCAATATGATAGGTATGCTCATTCATTTGCAGGATAGGAGATGCATGTGATTATGCAAAACAAGATATGATACTAATATACGGAATAAATCCGACAGCATATCCCCTTATCTTGGTCTATGCCAAGTGGGAATATATGACATCCATCCACGGAGTGCCGAGATGGACGCCAAAAGAAAGATGGGCGTAGCCCGAGATCTAAGAGGACCTAGATGCGACGGGACAATATCCATTATCATGGTATTTATTGATATCCCCTTAAGAGACCATTGGAGGACATGCAGTGGCAGAACTCCAAGAGTCAGTAGGGTTAGAAAAGAGACATCATACTCGGTAGAATGTAGGGGTAAACCCAATTAATGTAGCTCCCATGGATTCGAGTGAAAGACTATTCCTCCTCCCCGGGATAGTATGGGTTCCAAACGAAGGATGATAAGGCTCGAAGTGATGGGCTTCAAGGCTCGTCAACGGCTGCTAGATGATCGGACCCCTCAGTAGCTTGAGGGAATTGATGGGCATAGGAATCGGCCCTAGAGGGCATCGGTGCGATGGTGACTCGGCGCGGGCAGTCATCGGCGCAACGGCTTTAGTATAGGGGGGCATCGGCGTGGGGAAACTGGCGGAGAGATGGTCGGCGCGGAGGCAAACCGGCGTGGGCGGTAACCGGCGCACCTGCCACTCGGCGCGAAACCGGCGCCGGGAGACCAACTGGGGCGTCGATAGGGAAGATTTGAGGATTTGGGGCTTTGAGGCTGTGGATTCTGAGGGGATCTCTTATGTTCAATCAGGGCTTCATGGGCTCTAGCAATGATGTTTAGGTAAGCTGAAAGGGGAGGATAAATTCATCCACAGAAGGTCTAAGGAGACCATGTGACTATCAACGGGAAATCTCATGACGATTATATTCCCCTTTATAGTGGGCAAAGGGCCATGAGATAGTCTGTCTCAGGCCTCTGCCACACAGCAGGGGGTTAATTCATCAGTTTAACGAAAAACATCACACGATATGACAAAGCAAAGATCGTGACTGAATTTCGGCAGCATCTCCCCTTATTTTGGACTGTGCCAAAATGGGAGTATAGGACATCCATCTATGGAGTGCCGAGATAGAAGCCAAAAGAAAGACGGGCGTAGCCCAAGATTCAAGAGGATCAAAATTCAGCGGGTCAGTGTCCACTCATCGTGGCGCCTCATTAATATTCCCCTAAAGGGACCAGCGAAGAATATGCAGTGGCAGAACTCCGTAGCCCGGTGGGGTGATCGAAAAATCCATAAGAATAGAATAAATGTAGGGGTAAAACCCCGTTGATATAGCTCATCTGATTCTCACGAAATTGAGTATGAATGGCCCAACAGAGTTGATTCATAACTGTAAAATGCATGCATTTATTCTCACACTGATATGTACACACACATATGAATATGTGCATAGGCAAATAAAGAATGATGTTTAGTGGGCCATTTGGAGATTTATTAGTACACCTATGCATGTTTAAATATGGATGGACCAAATGAGGGTACTCACATAATATTTGCATGCTTTAAAAGATGAATTATCTATGTATATATATAAGCCATATATATATATATATATATATATCTTTATATATACATATGTGGGTGGATAGGTTGTTTTATACACAACATGCATCATCGTGGGAAAAGGCATGGATAGTGGGTGAAGGCATTGAAATCAATACGAACAGAGGTATGTTGATGGGATTGATAAATGAGTCAATACCTATTTACACACATGGGGTGGTTATTCAGAAAGAGAATGTGAACAGGAAGGTGAGGCTAATAAATGGGTTAATGACCCAAATGTAAACAACATGGTTAGTGGGAGCCATGCATTCATGGATTTCCATTCGTTCAATTAAGCCATTCGTAAAGATGACTGCCCCCTGACATATCTGACACATGCGTGCATATTATGCATAAAAGATGGGGGAAAGTTGAAAGCGGCAAGCAGACAACGCCCTCGGCGACCAGCACGAGACATCCGTGCTCGGCGTGGGAATTAAGAGGGGTCTCGGCGCGGGAATGAAAGAAATGAGGCCTCGACGCGGCAGCTTCTCGACGTGTGATCTGCGCCGAGAGCTGTTGGCGCCGAGGATGACTGAAAAGGGGTTTTGTGAGCTTAGGATTTCATGGAAGTTGTCGAGTTTGGGCTCCTCCGAGTGAACAGAAAACCATCGGGAGAACATAAACACCAGAACAGAGCCAGACAAAAATTACTTTTCCTCATGATTTGGGGGACGGGAAAGCCACGAGATGAGCTGTCTCGGGCTCCCGTCTTATATCAGAGATATATAACTTCGACTATTCGCGGTAGAACTCAGGGAGTAAGCGCCAGGACTCAATATCCCCATAGCGTAGCAATGCCTTCGCGAATGTCATTGACAGATGTGATAATACCCCCACTGTCTCTGCGAAGTCGTAGTAGTCATAAGACCGTCGCCCAGGGTTGAACGAAAGAAACCTAAACCGGAGCTACATAAATTCGAGATAGAATGATGGGAGCACACGGGCGAACATCAAGGGAATTTGATTACATCAATACATATATAACAAAAAAGGGAATTCTCATCACAAACAGATGCATCAATATATCTCTTTCATTCATATAAAATCAGGCATCGCCAGGATACAGAAAGAAGCCTTAAGAGGCCATGATATTACAGGACTCGCAAGCAGAAACGAGCATATAAAATAGAGAAGAGAGGGAACCAGGGGAAGGGGACTGTAGCCCCGAATGGGGCATCGGACGACGGCGACAGCACCCCTACCTCTACTCTCCCTTCTCTTCACGGGCTCTTTCCTCTCTTTTCCAGCTCTCGCTCCACTTCTTTTCTATTCTTCTTCTCTCTTTTTTTATCCGATGCTGGCTTCTTCTCTCTCCTTCTTTTTCCATCGAGCTGGGGTTTATATAGTGGGTGTGAACCCTCTTCTCATCGGCGCACTCCTCTTGTCTGGTGCTCTCGGCGCGCCCCCTCTTCAGTATGAGCTTCGACGTCCTTTTAAGCTTTGATATGGTCTGGGTGCTTTTGCGGGCTTAATGGGCCCTTGTAGCATCTCCGCCTCTTCCTCTATCCCTAGAAAATAAGGAATATAAGATGATTTAGTAGGAAAAATATGTTGACATTATTTATATATATATGTATATATTGTTATTATTTTATCATTTTTCATGCGTCAACAGCCGGCCATTTTGTCGTTTCCTTAAAATAGCCGAAAAACCTCCTACGTTGGACAAGGTGCGACTATCTCAATTATAATCTCTTTCGCCTATCTTCTTTATGGTACTGAAGTAGCAGAATTTATACCTACTTCAGTTGTAGTTGCTTTTCGCCTATATCCTTCGTAACTTGAAGGTAACAGGACTTCCGTCTATCTTAGTTATGCATGATTTTCACTTATCTCCCTTTAGTTCTCTTAAGATAGCAACTTACTGACTACCTTAGTCATGGGAGATTTTTGTCTATTTCTTGAGATAGCAGAGATTTCACCTATGTTCATTTCAAAAGGCATTCCACTTACTTTAATCATAGAGACATCTTCGCCATTTTCTTCTAATGTGAAATAGTCAATTTTATTTTTGGTTTTTTGATTTCTTCTTGACGTTTAGCACTTAGGTGAAATCTTTTAAATGAAAGCAAGTCCTTTTGCCTTCCTATCTAATAAGGTAATTTGTCTTGCCTTTTTCGGGTACCTATTCCATTTACCATTATATTATAAGTGTGGAAGGGTTTAATTGATTTACCTTGCTTAGAATATTTTCGTTCTTTTGTCAAGTCAAATTTATATACATCGCTCTTGGGAGTGCATTGATTCTTAGGTCAATGTTCTACTATTTATCTTTTAATAATAGAGCGAATGTTGAGGGCACAATACTTATCTTGTTAGACTCAATCTAAAAAATTATTTTTGACATATGTGGATTTGGGTCATATGGGAAGGAGTAAATTGACTTATACTGTTACTGTCACAATATCCATATTACCTTTTTGGTGAAAGAATAGCCCGGTGATTTCTAATTGGTCCAGAAATTCTCCACCGACTTTTATGAAGAGAGTGAATGAATCACTCTTTCTTCTTGTCACACGATCCTCATTTTCACATAGGTTTAGATGAATTTTGGTATTTGGTTGGACTTCTTACACTGTCTTTGATTTCAGTCATTAGAGTCCGAAAACTTATTTTTAATATTCAATCCAAATGGTGAGCACTCTATCTTGATATTAATTTAGTGATGAGACGGATGTAAAGATGATGTTTTACATTAAGTCTTTTATTCACCTTCTATATTCTCGAGGCAACTGTTCCACCTTATGTATTTTTTTATCCTTTTTAAGGTGGAATTCAAGATTATGTTTTGTCCTTTCACTTACTACTTTTGTCTTTACATTAAAAACTTTATATTTGAGTGATTTAGTTATTATCCCATATATTAGAGGAGACATGTATTTAAATTAAACTTATAACATCAATTATTGGGATAATTATTTATTTATTTTATCATTCACCAAAATAATGAGCCTTATGGAAATGTATTGTCCAACACTTTATAAAATTAAGATAATAAATTTTATATTATTTAATAAAATTAGACGAAGTATTGTCTACCCATTCATCTAAACATTTTAATCACTTTTCATTTTAGACAAAGCATCGTCCTTAGTTTTTGTTGTTATTCACTTAGACGATGTATCGCTTAGTGCTTCGTCTATCTATAACTTTATTAGACGAAGTTATATCTAATGTAATTTTTGTTATTTTCCTTTTTAGATGGAATATTGTCTAATTCATCGTTTATCGTGAGTTAGGTAGAGTATCGTCTAACACATCTTCAATTAGAGGATGCATCATCTTTCTTTATTTTTGTCGTTTTCTTCTTAGATGGAGTATCATCTATCCTCGTTTTCAATCTTAGACGACGAATCATTTATTCTGAACTTTTTGTCATTTTCTTATTTAGACGAAATATCGTCTAACTTATCTTTAGTTATTTTCCATTTGAACGAAGTATCGTCTAACTTATCTCCACTATCGTCTATCCCTAGTTATTTATAGTTTTCTTTTTAGACGAAGTATCATCTATCTACTCTTCTCATTCTCTATCCTATGTGACTTAGATGATAGATCATCTAATCATCTTTTTTACTTAGATGATTTATCATCTATCTCATCGTCTATCCTAAAGACTTAGACGATGGATTGTCTATCTTTGCGTCTATCATTTTTTGTATTTAGACTATGTATCGTCTAATCTTTCGTCTATCTTGAAGATTTGGAGGCAGATCATCTAATTTTGTTCCTTGTCATTTTGTTCACTAGACGGAATATTATCTATGTTAAGTTTGATTAGACGATGTATTGTCTAATCCTATTTCTTTTGTTTATTTTAATAATATTCAATTTATCTAAGTCTATCCCAGATATTTAATTAACTATGATGTGGAGACTTGAATTAGGTTAAACCTATAATTTAGCCTAGCGAGATTGGAATACCATATATTTATTTTATCATAATATAAAATAATAAATTTATGAAAAAAAATATTTTTCTAACACCTCTCCATGCTCGACTAGCAAACTTAAGTCGTGTTTTGCTAGTCATTTGATTTTCAAATCGAATGATGAGAAAATAGTGTTGTAAATAGTATGCAAGAAGATTGGCATGGGGTATGTGTCATTTCATTGTTTTCCATTCCTATTGATTTAGTTGGATCAATAATAAAGTGCGGATGTTACAACATCAAATATTATTCCTCAAATTTTATCTAATTTGTGCAAAAAAAACTCATTTACCTTAGCCCTCGGACCTATCTCCACAGCTACGGTGACTCTACATTAAGGGTGGTCATATTGTCGACATGCACTGTCCGATGCTCCAGTGGTATAATATGATACGGTACGGTATCGTATGTGCCGACACACGAGTTTTCCCCCCTCTCCCATGACATATCATCTCTTCCTCTCTTGAATGACATGGACTTTTCGAAGTGCACTTTTTTTAAGATTGATTCTTAGAGGAAAATTAAATTGGCACTGTTCATTCCTCACTTTCACTATTTCTCTGAGAATCCCCTCGTCCCTCCCCTTCCCTCTCCTATGCCCTCCCTCTCTCTAGGCCGTGTGGCTACTGGCTCCACCTTGTTGCACTGTTGCCATCCCCTTGCCTCGTCGTTGGATTCCGTCAAAGTGCCTCTCCTCATCTCTCCCATCTCTCTCTCTCTAGGGTTGACCTCCCCCTCGGCTGCCACCGCCCCTCGGCTGCCACCGTCGCCTCCGTTGGGCGCCATTAACGACCAAACATCGGATCGTGTACATATCGATCTACCACCCGTACCAATTTTCAATTAGCACAAGCCTGATACGTAGGGCACACATCGATTCAATGCGGCATGACAATAGGGTCCATATAGACTTCAATGGTAACAATACATAAATAGATAGCCCCATTTGGGAGACTCTCGTGTGGTGGTAACTGATAAGAATATATACATTATTTAAATATTATTAATTTTGATCTCTTGAGTTTTAATTGTAAGAGTTGATATCTAAGAATTTTGTGCAGATAATTTTATTTTAGTGAGATTTAAATATGCTAAAAATTTTCATTCACGATGGCATAGGTCTAAATTTAAGTGTATTTTTATTTATTTCAAGAAGATAATATTTTAGATGAAGTTAGTCATAAGTTAATTTGTACTTTAAAATTCTAATTTCTATGCTCTATTTTGACTGTTAACCATTAAAAGATAATTTTAAATAAAGTACTCCCTTGACGGTCATTGAATAATAAGATAATATGACTTTCTTAGCAAATACATTAACAAATAGTCCACCACTCGGATAATCTCTAATTGACATCTCTAATTGAGGGATGAAAATATAATTCTATTCTTTTCCTAAGTTTAAGGGTACTTTTCTAAAATGTAGACTTTTCTTACTCAGAGCTTCGGAGCATGATTCGATCGTATCGATATTTTATTGATACAATATGATATAGTACTATATCATATTATACCGTAATATATCAACTATATAATAAATATTTATTATAATAAATTATATATTAAATGTAATGATAAATTAGTTGATCATGGAGTGACGAATTTTAATTTAAGATTTAAGTTTCAGAGTTCAAATCTCACATTTGACATTATATTTTGACCTTTTTTTAAAAGAAAAATTAAAAATACATACGCTCCTAATAAGAATGTTTCCCGGGTATGAGCAGAAAAAAAATTAAATAACATAAAAGCCACTTAAACTTATTAGCCTCGCCGCCTCCATTTCCTCGTCCACCCTTGTTGTTGCTGCGGAGTTCAGCACTTCCTCTGCCCCCCCTCTCTAGGGTTAGGTTTATCCAAGGCGGCGGCCGCAGCAGAGGCGAAGGCGCGGGGTGGAGATGGATCCGGACGCGGTGGCGAAGGCGTTCGTGGAGCACTACTACCGGACCTTCGACAGCAACCGGGCGGAGCTCGGCAACCTCTACCAGGAGGGCTCCATGCTCACCTTCGAGGGCAACAAGATCCAGGGATCCCAGGCCATCGTCGCCAAGCTCGTCGGCCTCCCCTTCCAGCAGTGCCTCCACAACATCTCCACCGTCGACTGCCAGCCCTCGGGCCCCGCCGGTGGCATGCTCGTCTTCGTCAGCGGCACCCTTCAGCTCGCCGGCGAGCAGCACGCCCTCAAGTTCAGCCAGGTATACTCACGTTTCCGGTCGATCTGTATCTCTCGTTAATCTTCTGATCCGTGGATGATCTGATCTCCAGAACATGACCCCCTGGTTGTTGTTGCTCGTTGACTCGAATATGGATCTAATTTTTATGATGCTTTTATTCACTTGAGGGTTGGTAGATCCTTGGAAAGTGTGCCCTGATCGTTACCGTTGGCTTGGGTTGATGGGTCTAGGGTTTCATGCATTGAGGTGTCCTTTGACTCGTGGCGGTAGGAATCGGCGAAATGGGTGTATTCTTTTATTCATTTATTATCCTTTTGCAATTTAGTTTCTTAATGTTATAAGGAGGATTGACGAAATTTTGTTGCTTGTGTGATCTTCTGACCTGAAAACTATTCTGAGGCATTGTTCATATGTTATTTCCTAACCATGCCATTAAGATTTTTGCGTGCTGCGCTAGATAGAATTTGTGTTACGGACTCGGGTGGATGTGAGGCATGGGTTCTAATTATTAGTCTAAGGATGAAGAGAGATTAAATCCTCGTTTTCACATCGTTGCGGATCGCACATTGACGTTTTTGACCCTCTGTTGATCGCATGTAACGCTACGTATTTTTATTGCACGGTCTTTCCCCGTTCAAACGTCTTTCCACGTTTGCTATTCTCTGCACGTATCCTTTTGACGCAAGGGGTTTGCCAATTCATATAAAGCTTGCTGTTAGAAAATAGTTTCCAACTATATATGAAAGTTCCTTTCGGTGTTCTATTGTATATATTTTCTCCAAGGAAAATATTAGGACGGTCCTTTTTTAATGATCCCGTGCTCATTTATGCTCGCAACTGTTGTCCATTTATGTCATTTGAGCTTTTCGTTTCTGATAAATGATTCCAACGCAGCAAGCACACATTTCAACCAAGGATGAATGCTTTGAGCGTCCACCTGACATTTTGTGCACCATGCTGCTATGTATACTCAGAGAATAGTTTTGACTAGAAGTATGCTTGGTTTTTTATTTTTCAATGCGGCACTATGGTGTAATCATGACTATCTAATCATTGCATGAGCTTAGACGCGCTTCTGTTTAAAAGTGTGATATCAAAGTATTTGTACCTTTCAGCTAATATATGGTATAAATATAATGTATATTTATTTTGCATTCTTTATTCTCAAGCGGATTATGTATTTTTAGAGAGGAAAATTCGTTGATTATTCTTGACTAGGGCCATGAAAGGTCAGATCCTGAGTCACAAATAGGTATTTCTGACTCTGTTTCTGCTAGGAAAACCATCATTGAAGATGAAGATGGAAGCGATTTCTGATTCTGATTGTTAAATGGAAAGATTGTCCGATAGATGTTTTCAAAATTTGTAAGTAATAATTGATTTTTTTAATTTTTATGAGTGCTGTCCCATTATGGTTGGGCTCCCCCCACGAACTGAGAGTATCTTCCCATTTGTCAATGGACAGGTTACTGCTCAAGGAAAGAGGGGGGCAGCCCCATTATAGGACCTAGTCCCCCTTGCTTACTGCCTCCCCCAGAGATTCCTGATATAGGACTGAACATGGGGAACTGCAGCGGCCTGGGTGCATACCTATAAGTGTGCCTTACTTCTTCCTGTGGACCAGCCCCTACAAAGGGGTTAATTTATTTGATACTTAATTTGGTAATCATATTGTATCCCATGCATGAAATAATCATTGTTCCGTCAGAAATTAATTGAAGTTGGATACAGAAGCACATGTTTCTTTTTTCTGTATCTGATTTTTCATTGAAAACTTCTGACTTTAGTGGTGATACATAATGGAAAAGAGAGGATATTTTGTAACAATTTTTTGTTTTAAGCCCTTATTTTTTTTGAAATTAGGAAAAAGTCTCTTTAATCCATCTATTTAGTCAAAAGCCCCCAAAATTTTTAAACCCTTAGTAAAAAGCCACTCGGGTTACCGGTCGTCCAAAAAAGGAATATTTTGAAGAATATTCCTTCCCCTATCCGTTAATGACTTGTATTTCTTGTTTCTCTCTCTCTCTCTCTCTCTCTCTCTCTCTCTCTCTCTCTCTCGCTTGCTCTCTTGGTACTCTCTTTGTCTTCCCCCAGGGGAGACATGGCCAGGAATGGGGGCTGCTGCTGTTGGGGTGCCGCCGCGGGGAGGGTTCTCCCTCCGGTGCCCTCCCTCTTTGCGTCTTTGTGAGGTGGGGGGTTGTTGGCCTCGAGATCTCTCTCTCTCTCTCCTCTCTGCGCCTTTGTGGGGGGGGGGGGGTTGTCGGCGCCGGGAAGGAGGGGTTCCCCCTCTTGCACCCTCTCTCTACTCTCTCTCTCTCTCTGCATCGTGGGGTGGGGTGTTGTCGGCGCCTCTCTCTCTGTGTGTGTGGGGGGGGGGTTCTCTCTTTCTCTCTGTGTGTGCGGGGGGTGGGGGGTTGCCCTGGGATGGTCGACAGGGCAGCCTGGTGGTGCTCGACAACGTGCTCAGGCGGCCTTTCTAGGCGTGCTCCACTGATGCGTTCGAGGCCACTGGCGGCTGCGTGTGGCCTTGGGTCTGCTACTTGTTTGGTTGTTCCTCGAGCACCGGGGAGAGGACTCATGGAGGCCTAGTCAGGCTTAGGTGCTCGTGCACAAAGATGCTCGCCGGTCGTTGGAGACATTCTACTTTTAGAGGTTCCTACTGCAGCAGGTCTGGCGTGGGTTCGACGCGTGCGAAGCTCAGATGACGTTGTTCGGGCTCAGACAGACAAGGAAGGGGGTTGTAGTTGGGCGTGGGAATCAACTTTCCTAAGCTAGCCATAATGATGGAGATGGAGGGGAAAATTGTGAAGTTGCATGTCCTTTTTTTTAAAGAAGGATGTTGCCGGTAACAAAGAAATCCTAATTAGCGGGGTTGTCAGTGCCCTCTGTGTGTGTGGTGAGGGGGGGGGGGTGATGCAAGTGCCATGAGGGAGGGGTTCCCCATCGATTGCCCTCTCTCTCTCTCTCTCTCTCTCTCTTCTCTCTCCTTTCTCTCTTTACGTCTCTGTGAGTGGGGAGGTTGCCGGCACCGGGAGGGAGGGGTTCCTCTCTCTCTCTCTCTCTCTCTCTCTCTCTCTCTGAGATGGAGGGGTTGTCGGCACCCTCTCTCTACTTTCTCTCTCTCTCTCTCTACGTTTGTGGGTGGGGGGGTTGTCGGTTCCAGGAGGGAGGGGTTCCCCCTCCGGTACTCTCTTTGCATCTCTGTGGGGTGGGGGGTTGTCTGTACCTTCTCTCTCCTCTCTCTCTTTCTCTCTCTTTGTGGGGTGTGGGGTTGCCGGTGTCCGGAGGGAGGGGTTCCCCCTCCCAGTGCCCTCTATCTCTGCTCTCTCTTTCTGCGTCTCATTGGGGTGGGGGGGTTGCCGGTGCCAGGAGGGAGGGGTCCCCCCTCCGGCGCCCTCCCTCTCTTCTTCTCTCTCTCTCTCTCTCTCTCTCTCTCTCTCTCTCTATGAGGTGGGGGTATTATGATCTTTTTATCTCCCCTAGTTAGGTTAGACCATGTTTAGGTTAGCCTAATCAGACCTTACCTAATTGTGAGAGACGGCAGTGGCTTTTTCATGTAATGGAGAAGATTTTGGGGCCATTTGGCTAAATAGACGGATTAAGGGGGCTTTTTCTTAATTTTGAAAGAATTTAGGGCCGTAAAACCTAAAATCCCTATTTTGTATAGGCTATTAGGCTACATATTTTATATAGGTTTTGGGTTTAAATATGAATATAGCACTTGATAGAATTTTTTGGCGGAATAGTATTCATGTAGCCGATTTCAAATAATGAGATAACACTCTAGTGATGATGATATTGGAGTTGGGTTGAAAATCAGATATTGGGAGTAGTGTTCATTATTCCGGTTGACTTACTATAAGGATTCTCTGCCACTTTATTTGTGACAGGGCTGCCGTAAGATTACATTTAGACTATGAAACCTTGATATTATAAAGATTTTACCTAAATGATACAACCAATTTTGAGATAGAATGTGCATTGATGATAACTCAGGATGAGAGGGGGGGGAGAAAGTACATGTTGATTGCATTTAAATTAGATTTTATTAGAAAACATTTATCTTAAAAACGTGTTTGCTTTTATTGTTAGCTGACTCAACTCAGCATCTTATTTTTCCCTTCTCTCACGTGGCACCAAATTATTTGGAATCAGAGGGGTGGTTGATATTGAGATACTCGATGAACCTCTGTAATGATTAAATATGTAAAAACATTGCCCATCGAGTGGAAGAACTTCTGAATGTATCTATTTTTTCCCACTCTTTTAGCTAAGAGATGATTGCAATGGAAATAATGGTGTCAGTCTTCAACCAAAAGGGCAGTTTTGAAATGATGCTATGTATTATGCAAATTGTTAGTTCAAATGAAATCCATTGGACCACTTGGTCCAGCTGAAGCAGGATTTGGATGGACAGGCTAGCATTGTAGAAAGTCAGTCTTCTGCTATTTCTGAATCTGCGAAACTATAGCTGATCCTATCTTGCCCGAAATTGATGTGTTGAGGCTTGTGATAGAGGGCAGTCCGTCAGTGGCTACATCGAGTTGCTGTGTACAATTGTGTAGGGTGAACTTTATATTTCCTGAGAAAGTTACCTGCTGATACTCTCTCGAGTAACCATTTGATATTAATCCACTCTCTTCAGAGCAACAGGACTGCCATGAGATGCTCGTACTATGCTTATTGTGTTAGGTTATTTAGCCCGGAAAATGTGAAATCTTCATCAATCTGGGAGCATGCTTTATCCTTCAGGGATCATGTGCATCATACGGGCATATACAATTATCCATCCTGTCAAGGAATTCTGAATCAGATCAGACATGACTGATTCCAATCCAATCTGGGCTGGATTTAATTGTCAGATTGGATGATCTAATGGATGCAATCCTAAGTTAAAATTTTAAGCAATATTTTACATAGATAAATATTGTTTTCATAAATAAAAGTATTTACACAAACAAAAATTATGAGGATCCTTTTTACAAATCTTACCCCTCTTTTATTCAAATCTTAATGGGCCAAGATCGACAAAGTCATAAAAGAATCAGCTGATCCATGTCTGTTCCAGTGGATTTCAGTTTGATTCGGGCCAATTGGCCTGAGTTGGATCCATTCTGTTATATATATATATATATATATAAGGTACTTTTTTGGCAAGCAGGATCACTTTTGAGGATTAAGTCAGATTGGTCACTGCTGATTCCAATCTGGATTGGTCAATCGGCGGACCATGCAATCCACTGAATGCAGTGTTGGATTCGGATGTTCATCTTATTGAGAATGAAGTTTATACTGCTTTTAATATGAGCAGTTCGAGATGGGCATTATTTCTCATTTTATTTTTTTTATGTTGGGCTCATTTGGTGTTTTGGGTTGTATATAGTCTTTGAGGACAATCAGATTAGATGACCAAGTTGGTCATCAAGTGCCGTGATGACCGAGCTGCTCACATAGTTCGGTCACCTAATCCGATCCCATTTCTGGGTAAACTAGCAACAGTTATTTTGATATTTATATTTTCTTTTAGTAATTTTAAATTATACCAGTCTTTCTACCGCTTCCTTATTTCCCTCTCCCCTAGCTAGCTTGACATTTTCATCCTTTTTCTTCTGGCAGATGTTCCACCTGATTCCGACACCTCAAGGTAGCTTCTACGTGTTGAACGACATCTTCCGGTTGAACTATGCATGAACCAAACAACGCCATTGCCATGGTCGGCTTAAAGATCCAATGAACAAGATACGATCTCCATTTTGGTTCTACAACCAATTTATATCGGTGGCCTTTGGTTGGTCATTTGCTTTACTTTTTAAGCTTTGGATGGATTGACGAGGGACTTCATTTTTAAACCTGGAAAGTGTAGGTATGGCTTGTGTTCATTACCCAAAAGTTTTCTCTGTCTAGACTCTGGCATCTTCTTAGGAGAAATAGAGACCTTGTGGATTTGTCTCTATTTTCTTTGCAAGCATCCTCTGTCGTGTACTTTTGGTAAGTTTTAATTTGCTGGAACCCTTCTTGTTATATTTTCCTTTCAACTCAAGTTCCCATCATCATAACTTGAACGTGAGTGACCTGCATGGACTGCCCCCGTCAATATTCCAATACTCGAATAATGATTCTCTTGGAAAATTTCTAGTTGTGTGCTGCAATCTCGCGCGTAGTCGCTAATTCTTGGCTGATGTATAAACATATATGCTTTTCGTCTGACACATTATTTGTCCGGTTTGCTGTTATTGTTACGGTTTAATCTTTTGTATCCGGTTTACTGTTTGTTTACTGTTCTTCACCTCCGTGCCCTGTGGCACCGTGGACGTCAAGGTGCTGTCGTAATGGGTTAATCCTCCTTAACTCTTTTGGTTACCATACTATATATATATATTTATCCATGTATATATCCTGCCACAGTTTGAGATGGAAGCTGTTACACCCCTTGTCGCATCGGTGCATCTTATGTTTAAAGTAGAATTGCAAAAATAACCTCATCCCATCAACAATTATAGAATTGGCATCCCTACATAACTATTATTGTTAATAATCTAGCTATATTGCAATATTTATAAAAATTTCTTTTCCATCACCTATCGTTAATATTTTGTTAAAATAAATTATTTAACTCTGGTTAATCATTAATCATATGTATTAATCAAATTTAAAAAGGATTAAAATACAACTAATTTATCCTAAAATCTTTCTCTTTCCATGCCTATCTATCTCTTTATTTATCCCGTTTTCTCTTTGCCATAATTTGTTGGTGAAGGTAACACCTTTTATGGTGGTCTTTTCATCTAAAAGATTAATTTTATGGATCTAAATGGGGGATGAAAATGACAATTAATTTTAAAGGTAATTTTACACTGATTCTTATTATTCAAGATGGTTATTATTAATAATAACTATGTAATGATAACCATACTACAATTGGACATGTAACAATGTTATTTATGTAATTATTTATATATTAAATTGGGTATTATTCATGATGAGAGATCTTTTACCATTGGTGGCACCAACAGTGCGGTGTCATTTACTCAAAAACTACACAGTTTGACCTCAAATATTAAATCTTTAGATTCTATACCATTAAATCCTCTAACACACGTATCGAAAATTATATACTTCTGACAACAAAATCACGAGGATCAAATGTATAAAAAAATAAATGGCTTACATGGTGCATACATAGGGCTCTTTTATTTGTGAACTTTTTGTATTAGACTTGATTATTTTTGTTTCTCTGTGTACGTGGATTATTGATCGTATAGAATATTTAATGACGTGGATTTAAAATTTAAGGTTGCATCAGACAGCTTTTGGAGTAGGTGGCAGCACACTTACGGTGTCACCAGTGGCAGTGACCCCTGCTCATTATTCATAGATGATATAGAATGTTTTTTTGGTTTTTAAATTGCTAGTTAAAATTTTTCTTCTTTCTTTTACCTAAAGTAAAACAAAGAAATTCATATTGTTAAGCGTATTAATTATATATAAAATATGTTCATATATTCATCTTGAAGTAACATTATTATTATTATTATTATTTGGAGCGACATTACTAAATTACAACTGATTGGTGTGACATTGGATTTACATGTAATTATTTTTGCTAATATGACGATCCGAATAAAATTTCAATATTTGTTTTCCAAAGCATTTTAGACTATTTTATTTGATATTTTTTGACTTGAGATATATTTGTTTTGGTTGATTGCATATATACCCCCTCCTTACATGCATAATAGCAAAATCACCATCCTTAGTTGTCAATATCGTATATACCATCAAATTAATCAAAAGTTCAAAAATACCACTAAATAAATAACAAAAATGTCTTCGATGTAAAATTAATGCAAGTATTTTTATAACCCTTAAGAAAAAATTAATTTAAAGGCCCTAGTTTTCTCTCTTTAAGTTAATTCAAAGGCAAACTTATAATTATAAAAGCACACTTATCTTAACAAATTGAGAAGATTAACTTCTGGCACAAAAAGACACGCCCCGATTAATTTCTGGTCTAAGATTAGATTTCTTAACAAGAGGTCCATTAACTAAAATTTATTTAATCCTAGATCCATTTTGTTAACTTCTAGGATTAATGTGTAAACCCAAAAAAATACATCCACAACTCCTTGCCAATCAGAGAGAGAGAGAGAGAGAGAGAGAGAGAGAGCGTCCGAGGAGATCGTTGAGCTGACACTTCATAAAAGAAGTTGTTCTAGTTTATATTCATTGATGTGTTAAATTTAGTATCAGGAAATGGTGTTAATAAATCAATTTTCTTCCAGATACTTACGATTATCTTGGATAAGAAATCGTGAGGCTTCAATGCACGCTCTTTTATGTTTCCTCCTCTTTCGCACCTTTTCACGGACGGTGGCTCAGTTGGCCAGGGACGGGGAAAACCCGGGGTGGGGGGGGGGGGCGCCTAAATTTATTTTATCATCCGAATTAGTTGAGGATATGTGCACGACATGAAATCACGCGGCCACTCGAACTTGTCGAACTGCAATTTAAAAAGACGTGAAGTTCAATTGAGATGCACCGTATAACCCTGAAACTTCAGATCAAAAACACTCTCGAAACAAAATTTTGCACTGTTTGGAGGAAATCAGCGACATATTCCATCCAAAAACAATGTGGAAAGTGCCCGAGAGAAAGGAACGACACTCATCAATCAATTCTTGTTACAGCCCGCCATCAAAAGTCTACCCGCACATGTATCGCCAGTCATTTGAATGGCAAATTTTAGGAGCTGAACCAGAAATATCTCATCGTTTACGCTCGGGCCGCCACTTATACACAGGTTTCGCTGTTGGGCAAACTATCTCGTCTTCCCGAAGCTTGCGCTTCCTACCCTTTTTCTGGGTAAACAAAAGACAAGAAGAAGAATATTATGGGTAAATGCTGTTCGTGTACCAGAAAAGGTTTACCATTATTGCCCGACGCCCATGCATTATATGTGCCTTCTAACATGATTGAGTCCCCAATAGAGAAGACCAGTATGCTCATACCTGCAACTCCTTTTGCAATGCCATATCCATGTACAATTTTTCAAGGTTGTTCGCCCTCTTTTTCCTCTCTTCCAACTCCCTGTAAGAACCCTCCATTTTCCTGCAGAAAGTTATAAAAGATTTACTACGCTGGAAAGGCAGAAAACCAACATCAGAGAGTAAACCATTTTTCTTCAATGGGGATGCCAGCAAACAGGCTAAAGAGATATTTGATTGCACACATGGATCTGGAACTTCCAGAAACCATGGCATTTTCAATTTGTTTTTTTTTTTGGAACAATAAACAAATAATGACGAAGGCATTCGGCACAAAAGTTTTTAAAACATGGCAGGATGAGTGCCGAAAAAAAAAATTCAAATCAATGACTCAACCTGCCAATTGGATAGAAAATTATTACTGGGAAGAGTACAGGACTTTCTATATACACACATCATGACCAGGTAGAATCAAGATGGGCCTTGGGACCTGTTGGCCCTGGGATGACCTGAGTCAGCCAATCCCAATCCAATCCAGACCAAACTCTAGGATCAGTCATCTTGTTTATGTTTTTTTAAAGAACTAAATATACGTGGGTAATTTTAAAAAGTTTCATGTAATCTTAACATTCTACCCCCGACTTTACCTTCTTGAACCCAATTTTGCAGGCAGAAAAACCGTCAAGTAGAATGTGATGCTGGAAAAGGAGGTAGGGGAGGTGGTGGTGTTGGTGTCAAAATGACAGGACTCACATTGGGCGGTGGCATCAGGTAAGTCTCCCCCTTCCTCTTTGTTGACATCACCATCACTTATAAACCTTTGTTTAACTTCCATATTTTTTAAACTCCTTTGTAAATCAAGGTTTTAAATGTTATGAATTGGGACTCGACATTCAAAAAGGAGTTATGGCCCAATTGTCCTTATGAATAAATGTGAGCCATCAAAAGAATGATTTTGAGGCTTCACTGAAGGGAAGTTCACAGATTTAACTCAGGTCACATGCTAATTATTAAAGCATTCAGATGAATAAAAACTCCTGATTCTGGAGCTTGACATTTGGTTGCTAACAGAAATGGACCTCAACAAGAAATACATGGGGTAATTTAGGATTTTTATCTATCCAGCATATTGTGCACCATCAATCCCGTTCATCTATAAATGTGCCATCAACAGAGACAGAAAGTGTAATGTTTCTCTACACCCATCCTATTGTCCAATTCACTAGGTGAGAAAGAACTTGTCTTTGTTTTACAATCAGCCATCTTTTACCCTATTAATGTTCACTTCACTTTGACATCCGACCCAATTGTAAAGCAAGACATTCTCCATTGTCAAAAAGCTGGACGGACCTAATCCTCAAGCATTTTTTTAAACTACTCTATATTGTAAAACCTGATGGCTCACAAATATACAAAAAAGAACATTCATACTGAGTACGAATTGAGAAACAATGATAGGAACAGTTGATGCCAAATGCCAACCATAGGATGCATGCAAGAATGTAGCCGATTAACCAAAATTACATGATTTTATGAGATATTGTGAATATCTTCAACCTTTTAATGCGACCAGGAACATGCTCAAAAGTAGGTTTCCTGCTTGACCGTGATGATTTTGATTGCAACTCTCTGGCTTCTTCCCTATATCACAAAATATTGTCATTATCATCTGGCATGAAGTCTAATTAAGCTAAATCATAAGATACAGTTAGTTTAAATGTCTAATAAGAAGATGAAATAAAATGTCAATCACAACTGTCCCAAGCAACAGATGGAGTACACAATAAAGAAAGGAGTCAACTTTCCCATCTGTCACTAATTTTCTTAATATAGAACAAGTTTAAGTAAAAACAATATAAGTGTTGGAGATGCACCTTCCAAAAAAGGGGGGGGGGTTGGAGATAGCAGTTGTGGCTTTATTTATCTCCAGACAATCTTGTCCATTGATCCACACTAAGGTATCATTTGGTAAAAACTACAGGAGATAATTTAATCATTGGTGCAGAAGGTTTTAAGCGAGAGGAGAGAGGGACACACAAATGGGGAAGAGGAGGATTTTCTCGATAATCTAATTTGAGGTGGATCTTGTAAAGTAAGTGACACGAATTTTGAGGGGCAAAAAGGTGTTTAAAAAATTCAATTTGAAAGGAAAAACAGATCATGACTACACATCTTCTGGAATAATAGGGAGTTCACTCACTATGTTAATGATATTCTTTTCACCTTATCTAGGACAACCAATAAGTTCTCTAATACCTTCATTATCATTGCAATGATTCTATGGGTTTTAACATTTACATGTGGATGTTTAGAGATGAGGAAACCTTGGCTTTTATCTCCATTAGAAGGGTGGAGAGGAAAAAACTTGGAACCATTACACTCAGTCATGTTATATAGAACTGGACTACTTCTTTTCCTAAAGGAATTGCTAGACTGTGTTCCTTCAGTAATAGTAATAATATGTGAGGTTATGGAAATAGTGGCATTTAGAGATGTGCCGGGATATGGAATTATTCCTGTGGTCTTATTACTAACTGATTTTGAGAATGCTTTTTTTTAAGGATGAAAATGCATGTTTAGAGTCTCATTTGGTGTTTGATCAGTTTCATGAAAACATAGATTATTGGCAAATTACTTCATTAACCTTACTTTCTATAACAGGAACCACTATTTGTGTCCCTTTCTATACCCATCCTTTATAGTTTGATCTCCAGAATTCTTCACCTATTGTAGTCATTTTGACATAAAAGCCCTGTTTCATGTAATAATACCCATCTCTCAGTACCTACATTTCCACCAAGTATGTGGTTCATCACCCCATAAATGCATGTAATACTCTTTCTAAGAAGGCCCAATAGATATGCATCATTGCATAAATATTCAACTTCATTAAGCAATAGGCATGCTGATTTTTGGTGATAGCTATGAAATATATCTGAGATAAGATAACTAAGTTGATGGCCCACATACAAGTAAATATGATTATTTTTTTTGAAAGTGACAAGTACATATGATTATTACATGCACATACAAGTACATCATCATCATCAGAGCCTTATCCCAATTAATTGGGGTCGGCTACATGAATCCTGTTCCGCCAAAGATTTCTATCAAGTGCAATATTCATATTTAAACTCAAGGAACTAATGTCCTTCCTAATAACATCGCACCATCTCATTTTAGGTCTTCCTCGAGCTCTTTTACTAGCATCCACTAAGATTTAGTCACATCTTTTAACCGGCGCTGAGTTAGGGCGACGAAACCAATGTCCAAACCACCTGAGTCTATTTTCTCTCATTTTGCTATCAATTGGAGCTATCCCTAAGTCCTTACGGATGCGCTCATTCCTAATCTTGTCTTTCTTAGTGTTGCCATACAAGTACATATGATTATGTCCACATTTATAGACCTCCAATGTCCTCTTGACCTGTTTTTAGAACTTTGCTATGTCCAACAGGTATGTCCATGTCGACTGTTGTCACCTAACACCCCTGCCTGTGTTCTTCAAAAATCACAAAAAAGGGACCCATCCACCCTACCCAAAAGATGGCTTCATTAAGAAAATGCCCTCATATAAATATTCTATCAGATATTTGGTTCTTTGATTATATTAGATACTCTCAAATGCACCCTACCCAAAAGATGACTTCATTAAGCAAATGCCCTCGTCTAAATGTTCTATCAGATATTTGGTTCTTTAATTATATTAGATACTCCCAAATCAATTGTGAAAGAACATTTTGATGGAATGCAGAAAAGCAGGTGTTTGATAAGGCAAATATAACATTCCGCAATACCCTGAGACATAGATTCAATACCTCCCTTTCTTAAAGCAAAATTACGAACTATCTAATTCATAGATAAATCATTGGAGGTCAAACCTGTCTTCAGCAAAGTAAATATGCTTGTTTTTTGGCTCATTATCAAGCGAATGCAGCACTGAGCTTAGCTTTTCTACTTTCTGCACAAATCAAAAAGGCACTATCAACAAAACCCAGTAAAACACGTAATTGGACAAAATTGCCAAGCAACACAACCCAGTAACCTTCCGTTCACTCTGAACTTTCTGAAGTATATAGCCCGCATCCTGGGTCTTCATCAGCATCAGCTCCTCCTGACTGTATCTGTTGGCCAAGCTCCTGGAACAGGCGTAACAATTCTTGTGAATAAGATAGGGCTTAGGAAATAACTGCCACTAATCAAACACTCAGAACACCAAATCCTACTCAGGTCTGGGTCGGTGGACTCCATCCACGACCCTCGTGTTGGTCATCTTGAAGTAGAATTCATCTGGGTTCCTGAACGCCGCCTTCTCTTTGAGTTTCTGAGAACAAACCAAAACAAAAAAGCAACTTTTCACTTTCTGCGACGGCACTCCATCGAGGGTTTCAGCAAAAAACTTCGAAAGCAAACTGAGAAAATACGGAGGATACTTACCTGCAGTGTCTCCTGCTTTTGGTGGAACGCCCTCGCTCGGACGACATAGTCCTTGTGCTTCTCAAGGAGCCCAAACTTCTTCCGATCATGGCTGTGATTTTACAAATTCCGAAAGAAACGGTAAGAAAAAACATCAAGCTTTCTTGTTATTCTCTTCACACACACTGGGGAGAAGGTACAGAGAAGGAAGAAGAGGGGTAAGGGGGCTCACGGCTGGGCTCGCTCCTTGTGAGCCCTTCGGCTGATGGCGTTCCGCAGAGACGACATCTTCTGAAGCAGAACAACGAAAGGCGGCGTTGGGAGACAGACGAACCCTCGGGCGCTATATAGAAATAAATCTAAAACTAAAAAAGTTTTTTTTCATATAAATCATCCTTATAAATGATATGATAAAATATCATAATAAAAAATAAGTTAACAAATATATCATTACTTTTAATAAAATATTATAAAAAATATTATCATGACCCCATTATCATATGTGAATTTAACTATAGTTACCTTTGACCAGACCTAAGAATACAGTATAATGCCCACGATCATCTTTGATAGGGTTAGAGAGGATCTCTCCCCCACCCCTCTCTCTCTCCTCCAGCGCCATCACTATTGTCTACCCCACCTCCAGCGTTGCCGCGACTATCCAATCCCCCAATGAAGATTGTCGCTAGTACCCCTATCACACACTCCCTCCCTCCCTCAACCAACTTCAACATGGCCCCCACCAGCACCTGCGCTGCTGTCACATTCCTTCGCACCTTCACAGCACCCTCTCTCACGAGCTCATCACCTAACTAGTGGCCCTCCAGTAGGGGGCTCATGACTAGGGGTGATCATTATTCGAGTTTAACGTGAAAATCAAATCGAACCAATAGATTTGATTCTGTTTGGTTTAAGTTGAAATTTAAAATTAAATCGATTTGAGTTTAAACTGAATCGTATTAAAATTTTTAATTTAATTTGATTTTGAAGTTTAAAAAATCGAACCGAACCGAATAACCAGAATTTAAAGATATTTTTGTCAAGTTAATATAAGTATATATGTAACTACAAACCCTAATTCAAAAAGTCTAATATCTGCCATCCTGATAGGGTTTCCGACTTTATGAAATAGGTTTCAAATCACCTTCTATTTTACTGTAACTGAAGTTCTTAATTTTTTATGTGAAAATATTATGGAGTTTGTTCTTACACGTTACAACTTTTTATGTTATATTTTTAATATTTACTTTATTTGATAGTGAGGAGGGTAAAATCGACATAGCCCATGCGCGGCCCATTGACAGCAGACCCACGTCGGCCCAAGGTCTGTAACGCGCATGATGGACCCCCGACGACCACGGCCCATGACAGGCGACCTAATAGGGCTGGCCATCGGATTCGCCAACTCATGAAGGGCATCAACCCGGGCATATCGGATGCCGGACGACCCTCCGGCGACCGAACGTTACTCCCGCCATCATCGGCCTCGACTCCAATAAAGGCGAGCACGCCCCATGGGTGCCGTGAGACTCGCCTAAAGGTTGCCCGACTCCGGGGGAACGGATGCCCAACATGAAACTCCCCACGATCGTGGGGAGATATTACCCCACGACTCACGTCCTTCCCTGCTAAGGGATAGACCTCCACCATCAGGATAACCCCTATAAAAGGGACCTCCCGCCAGAGACAGGGACACACACGAACACGGCAAGATAGACTCCGACACACGGTGCGACAAGTTGACAGTTCCAAAGAGCGACTTCTACAAAGGAGAGCCCGGTCGGCTTCCGAGCACTCTTCCAGTCTAGCGAGCACTCTCCGACCACTCGCTAGGTGTGACGAGCACTCCTCCAAAAGCCCGGTCATCACTCTAGGCTTGATCAAACAACTCTTATCCTCCTCTCTCTACTCCGTCTTCTCTTGATCGTCATTCACCGAGGTCCTAACTTAAGCATTGGAGGGTTGTCCCCCGGGATAACGCCCAAGGCTCCTTCTGACGCCTTTTCTCAGGTGTTTGCAGGCTTCCACGGGTGGCCAACAATCTTCCCCAACAAACAAATATTAAAAGTGTGGTACGGGATTTGAGAGACCATTTTCTCATCTCTAGTGGTAGAAAATATTCTACCCTACCTTTCTCTACTATTGTTTGAATCCAATTTAGTTTCTAAAAGAAGATATGAATATGATTCAAACCGAACCAAACCGAATTAATTCAGTTTGGTTTGGTTTCAAAATAGTTTGGCTTGATTTGATTCGAGTTGAAACCTTAATTCGGTTCGGTTTAGTTTGAAAAAAATTCTCTTCAAATCAAACCAAATCAAACTGTACTCACCCCTACTCAAGACAACATGGTGCCATGGAGAATGTTGTGGGGCCTGGCCAAGCAGGTGTTGACGTCTTTCTCCATGGTGCTCTTCACGCGTGACTCTGCCGAGTCATTAAGTGCAGTGGACAACCTGTCGTGATCCGATCACGGGGACAACAAGGGCTCCACTTGGAGGAGGAAGGCCTGGCTGACCAGTGAGCAGAGGAAGGGCTTCCTATTTTGAACCTTTATTAAAGAAAGGATATTTTCGTCATAAGGTGACCAGCTAACGAGAATAATAAAATCTCTGTGAAATATTCATCTTCTTGTCGCCCAAAGTTAACTGCAATGACATTTTTACAACATTCTGTTAGAAATAATGATACGTCTGCTAAAATATTTTTTGTCGTGATATTTCGATCATTTTCACTTTTAAGGATGGTTATATGCAAAAATCTTAGCTAAAAAATGGCTCCCCCATTTCGTCGTGGAATGTTACAATACCATTTTTTTACTCTCCTTTTTTGGCATATTCTTTTTGGTCATGTGATTTGAGTCTAATATCATATCCAATTTGGGGCCGAGAACATTAAATTTAAGTTGAGAAAATTATTTATATATCCCTAAAATCTTCATAAATTACTCTTATACCCTTAAATTTTTGATATTTATCTTAATATCTCTCAAATCTCTTAATTTGAACTACTGTATCCCGTCGTCGATGATTCCTCACAATGGTTAACCCTAAGTGAGTTAACAGTATCAAATTATTAACCTACCCTTGGTCAACAATCTCTCCCCCCCCCTCCCCACCATTCCCCAGCACCCATGACCTCCATTCTAAACTACTTATCTCCCTGGCAGATGCCATCAAGCTTCTTGATGTGTGACCTAGGTGGAGTCCAACGGGGGAGGAGTTCAGTGACTTGGGTGGAGTCTGACGAGGGGGGTGGAGTAGGTGTGGGTGACAAGGGGTCGTGGGATGCTGGCGAGGGAGGAGTCGTGGGGTGTGAGTTGAAATGGTTGTAAGATGCTGACGAGGGAGAGGGGTCGTAGGGTGTAAGGGGAAGGCTGCAGATGGAGGGGGGGTTGTGCGAGCTGAGGGAGTTGTAGGGGAGGAAGTGGGTCGCAGTAGTGGGGAGATGTGTAGGGGGCGAGAGAGAGCAAGGAGAGAGGGGGTGAAGAGAGCAAGAGGGGCAAAGAGTGCAGAACCTAAAATTCCTGGGGCGTCAGGCACTGCTATTGGGGTAGACGACTTCATCGGATCTGTTGTAGGCGCACATGGATCTACAGTGGAAGGCACAACCAGAGAAGAACCAAAGGCTAAGGTGAGTGTAGTAGCTGCCCTAGAGGAGCCTCCTGCGACCAACTGGGCGACTGTGGGAGGAACAATAGCCCATGTCGCGGGCTTGCCTGGTCCTCCAAACCGAATCTGATGCATGCAGGGCTGGGGTAGGCAACCGAGCATAGCTGGAGGAGCATCCTGAGGTGGCAGATCTGGAAGTTGCCAGATCATCAAGAGTAGTTCTTGCAGGGGGCAAGAGGGAGCAAGAGAGAGCAGAGAGGGCATCAAAATAGAACCCCCCCCAACTCCCCAACAATCCACCACCGATCACCACTGCCGCCGCCCGGCACACTCCTCTCCGTAGGCCGAAAACACCCCACCACCCAACCGTGTAGAGAGATAGAGAGAGAGAGAATGGGGTAAAAATGACATTTTACATGTTGGAGTTACTGCCTCCAAGTAGAAAACTAACGGAATGTAACCTCATGGGCTTGGAAACACGGGTTAGAAGATTTGAAGGGTATATGAGTAAATATAATAAAGATAAAG
Organism: Amorphophallus konjac; assembly: GCA_022559845.1. NCBI lineage: Eukaryota > Viridiplantae > Streptophyta > Magnoliopsida > Alismatales > Araceae > Amorphophallus > Amorphophallus konjac. The sequence continues at coordinate 57,001 of JAHNEJ010002047.1, forward strand.
ATATATGGATAATTCATGAATATTTTAGGAGTATACATGTATTTTTCTCATATAAATTTCATGTGATCTCATAGGTGGATTGTAATATTACTCGAAATCAAAAGTAATACTTTTTTTTTGATAGGTAAGTTAAGAGCATAGGTGAGAACATGTCATGATGAAGAAATAATGCAATAATAACAAGATAATAAAGAGATAATAAGAAAAGAAAGAAGGGAGAAGAAGGACCCCTAAGCTACTCCCTGTTTGATGATGGACCAAGTAGAGATTCCTCAAAGCAGCATGACTTCGCCCCACCTTGATCTTGACATCCTCTCTTAGCCCTAGACCCTTGGGATCTGTTTATAGGGAATTAGAAACCTTAACTCAGACTTGGAGGATAATTATAGACAAGTAGAGTCCAAACATGACAATACTACCAAGAATTGGTTTATGAAGAGTTCTAAGACGATTAGGAACCAACTTAGATCAAAACAATCACCCAAAACCTTCTAAATTTGGATTCCATGGCGTTCACGACCAGAAGAGGCGGGTTCTGGACAGAATGTATGATTTTTTGGGAACGCAATCTATCGAGTGACCACTACCAAAATAAAACGCGGTCACGCGATAGACTACGTTCAAGCTAACGTGACCAGAATGTGCAATTTGGCCTTCCAAGACTTAATGGGCTTGAAAATGGGTTTAATGGGCTCAAAACAAACCAAAGACACTCAAAAGCAATGACTATTTTGGGACATTACTAATATGAATAAGAAAAAAGGAATCAACTTATGAGTTAAAAACGGGTGTCTACAGCTTTACAAGGGAGCGAGTGGAGATGAAGTGAAGGTGACATGAAATGAAAATAAAGCAGAGATGAAGCAAAGTAGAGTGAAAAGCGGATATCAAGGTAAAAAGACACCCGTCATGTAGAAACCTGATAATTTAAAATGAGAAATAATTTTTTTAAATAAATTATACAATTAAATTTTTCATGAAATGATTAATTTACATTTTTACTAAGTGAAATAAAGTGGATTATTGAATTTACTTGAATTTACTTAAGATAAAGTGAAAAATAAATGCTTTAACCCTTAGATAAATTATTGCAAGCCCAACAAAAGTCCATATGATGGATTAGGATTACAATTGGCCCATTGGATAATCCATAATGGGATGGATTAATGTATTAAGGGATTTATTAAAGGATATTTAACTTTAAATTCGTAACATATGTTTAATATGACATTTAAGGGATTAAAATAACCTCATTTCTAGAAGATTGACTCAAGAATCAACCCTTATCTAACAGCCCACCTTGGACCAGCCGGTTTTACATTATTTTCACACCTAAGATGGGCTAGATTAAGAAGAGAAATGATATTTTTCTTCTAATTCGGACTTAATAGGTTTGGTGGAATTAGGCAAGGAATCTTGACAAATTTGACCATGTTTTGGCTATACATAGAGTCTCATTCGACCCTTAAACCATCCCTAGAAGTTAAGTCTATGCTGCTGCGAAGATTTGTGGAGATTTGAAGGAGGAATTGGAAGATCAAAGGGATTTCTTGTTATTTGGGGATATTCTTTAGATCCGACAAGAGGTAGGTGTCTCTCAGGTTAAACTCTAATTAAAGCATGCTATCTTGTGTATTTTCTGTCCTCTTTCCATTGATAGCTCGTTTATTAAATTCTATTATGAAATAAGCAAGTTATGGTCATTTGATTGGAGGGGTATTCCCGTTTTTTCATCAGGTCCAGAACGTGTTATACCTCAGTAGCGCGTTCTGAACGCGCCAGCCCGACCCAACGCGTTCAGACAGACCCTGTCTCTTTGACCAAAATTTTAAAAATATACATAAAATAATGTAATAATACTTTCCTTATCGCGCTATACATGACTAGCGCGTTCTTCATGAACGCGCTAGTCTCGGCTAGCGCGTTCATACTCTTAACCCCGGATGACCAGAAATCAAAAGTATAATATTTCTATGATATATATATAATACCTAAAGTGTTTATATATATATCAGGAGTCTATATCTATTATGGTTTATACCGAACATATCTCTTTCATTTAGTTTTTAAAATTTTTAAATATATACATATGTTCATGAACGCGCTAGTCTCGGCTAGCGCGTTCATACTTTTAAACCCGGATGACCAGGGGTCAAAAGTATAATATTTCTAATATATATATAATACATAAAGTGTTTATATATATCAGGTGTCTATATCTCTTATGGTTTATACAGAACCTATCTATTTCATTTAGTTTTTAAAAATTTTAAATATATACATATGTTCCTGAACGCGCCACTCTTGACTAGCGCGTTCTTCATGAACGCGCTAGTCTCAGCTAGCGCGTTCATAAAAATTTTCTCAAAATTTTTGGCAATCAAAAATATAATATTTTGAATATATATATACTGTATTTATATATGCTGTATGAACGCGACCCTGAGCTATAACGCGTTCACAGACAGTAACATCTTTTCAGCCTATAACTATTATATTTTTTATCATAGTGACGTACGAAAATTTTTTCAGAATGTAAAAAATATTTTCTATCATATTGATGTATAAAAAACTACTTTCAGCATGTTAAATCTATTTTCTTATCATATGGTTAATTAATGTATGATTAAATACTAATATCTAAACTCATGATTTCAATTCATAAGTATATATGTTCCTTTACTAAAAGTTGTTCTTTACAAAAAAATTGATGTTTTATGATTCTGAGATTATGTTAAGGTGTTTAAAATAATTCTAATAAAACCACTATCTTAATGTTTCTTCCTACTTACCATTCATTTTTGAATTCTACGACTTAATGTCGTTAAACATGATGCTTAAAATACGTTTTCCACTCTCCTTTGTAAATTATCACAATTTTTGCCAAATCTGTACTTGTTTACAAATGAGCTTGTTCTTGAAATTCTTTGGCCATATTGTGGAATTATATAGAAAAAATGTCAGGGGCTATGGGTCCCAATGAAATGACATTTAAATGCTAGTGTATAAAGGGGTTCTGATCTGATCCCACGGGCGAGGCAAAGTCCAAAAATAAACCGATATTATAATGATCAGGTATTGGCATTCACCAATACATGGTCTATTACAATTAGGGGCAATCATACTATCGTGAGAACCCCTAAGTGTGTAGCCAAATAGTGATATTCCATGAGGGGCTGTCATATCGTCGTGATCTCCCCTTAGTGCTTTGGCCAATCCTGCTGAGTGTTGGTAGAAGTGATTGCTCTACTTCTATATTGTTATTGCTTAAAGATTCATCATAAATATCCTTATAGAAGTAATTGTTCGACTTCTATATTGTTTAAAGGTCAAGTGATTGCTCTACTTTGATATTGCTTAAAAGTTCATCATGAAAGTTCTTAAATTATCTTAATGATAGTACCCATTGTCTCATCATGAAAGTTCTTGATATATTCCTGGAAATGACCATCGTCTTGTCTACTATCATGATCTTGAAATTATCTTGTTATCTTGAAATTACTTGGAAATTCCTTATACAAAATTTCATACTTAAAATTAATTCATGATCAATTACTTCATGACACGAATTGTTAAATTGTTAAATACTTGAAGATTACCTGGCTTTAGAGATATAAAATCTTACTGAGCTTTTTGCTCACCCTACGTTTTGGTTAATTGTTGCAGGAAATGGAAATGAACAAGGGATTGGACAAGAGTGAATGAGTCTTTTCTTTCCTTATGATTTATGTAGATCATTAGTATTTTTACAAGGTTTATGTATTTGGAAAATTTGGAAGATTGTATCATGCTTTATGGCTTATAAATGAGTAATGTAAACCTTTATTTTGATGGAATAAAATTAGCAATTTCATCTTAGCTCTCTATCTTTAGAATTAAATTTGTATATGCTCTGACCGACACGAGTGCCTCGTAACTGCTCGCGCCTCGATTTTCCGCGTCGGGGCGTGACAGTTTTAGTGGTATCAGAGCCTAGGTTACATAAAACTTAGGATTCTTAAAACTTAGGTTTCCCTTGATAGAAACTTGGATATAAATTTAAACCTTCCCGATAAGATTGGGTAGAAACACGGGTTAAGTTTTAAAAAGAATGAATTATCAAGAAATAAATACAAAGGAAAAATGATTAAACCCTGTAACTATGGTTTCAGGCTAAATCTCGCAAATGGCCGCCGAGAGAGCGCAATGGCATGAGATGCAATGCAATGTCCACGGACTAACACAAGCCTTGCAACAAGTTGAGCAAGGTGGAGCACGACATGAAGCCGAGGATTTACATCGAAAATTCTAAAAGATGAATCCCCCGAAGTTTAGTGGATCTACTGACCCAGATGAAGCGGAGAATTGGGTGCAAGAAGTAGAGAGAACCTTTAAAGTAATGCAATGCACCGATGAAGCGAAGGTACTATTAGGGACCTATCAACTAGAAAAGGATGCCCGAGCATGGTGGGTATCCATCGAAGCGATCTTACCTAATGAACAAATTACATGGGACGAGTTCTTAGAACATTTTAATGAGAAGTATTTCTCGGAAAGAATCCGCGAGAAGAAGGCCATGGAGTTCGTGACATTAAAACAACGTAGCTTATCTGTAGCATATTATGAAGCGACATTTTCTAGATTAGCTCGGTATGCCCCACACCTAGTTTGTACGGAGAAAATGAGAGCAAGAAGATTTATGAATGGATTAAAGGTGGAACTCATTCCTCGATTGGCTCCATTGGAGATTCAAACTTATACGGAAATGGTTAGGAAAGTACAAATTCTAGAAGATGCTATGAATATGGTGGAGCGAATCAAAGGGAAAGTCGCCAAGAAGGAGTTAGTCTATAGGTCCAAGAGCGAGGAAACCGTGAATGACAAGAAGAGGTTAAATGGAGGTAACGATTTCCGTAAGGACAAGAAGCCCCGGAATAATGATCAACAACTTGTTCCAGTCAAGGAAAAATGTGAGCATTGTAAGAAAGGAAGGCACAACCCAGATGAGTGTTGGTATAAACTTGGGAAGTGCATCCGTTGCGGAAGCATGGATCATAAAATTACCCGTTGTCCACTCTTAAAGAAAGGAGCGCCGCAAGCATTGGAATGTAATCTTATAAACCTATCTCGTCTATGATGGCATAGTTTAGAAATGGTGATCTTAGCACTTAGCATGTTATGAAAATGATCTAGTTAGAATGCATAGTTTGGATGTTGTAATTTTACCCTACTATTACGGAAAGAAAATTATGTGAATTTGGGGACCAAATTCTTTTAAGTGGGGGAGGATGTAGAAACCCGATAATTTAAAATGAGAAATAATTTTTTTAAATAAATTATACAATTAAATTTTTCATGAAATGATTAATTTACATTTTTACTAAGTGAAATAAAGTGGATTATTGAATTTACTTGAATTTACTTAAGGTAAAGTGAAAAATAAATGCTTTAACCCTTAGATAAATTATTGCAAGCCCAACAAAAGTCCATATGATGGATTAGGATTACAATTGGCCCATTGGATAATCCATAATGGGATGGATTAATGTATTAAGGATTTATTAAAGGATATTTAACTTTAAATTCGTAACATATGTTTAATATGACATTTAAGGGATTAAAATAACCTCATTTCTAGAAGATTGACTCAAGAATCAACCCTTATCGAACAGCCCACCTTGGACCAGCCGATTTTACATTATTTTCACACCTAAGATGGGCTAGATTAAGAAGAGAAATGATATTTTTCTTCTAATTCGGACTTAATAGGTTTGGTGGAATTAGGCAAGGAATCTTGACAAATTTGACCATGTTTTGGCTATACATAGAGTCTCATTCGACCCTTAAACCATCCCTAGAAGTTAAGTCTATGCTGCTGCGAAGATTTGTGGAGATTTGAAGGAGGAATTGGAAGATCAAAGGGATTTCTTGTTATTTGGGGATATTCTTTAGATCCGACAAGAGGTAGGTGTCTCTCAGGCTAAACTCTAATTAAAGCATGCTATCTTGTGTATTTTCTGTCCTCTTTCCATTGATAGCTCGTTTATTAAATTCTATTATGAAATAAGCAAGTTATGGTCATTTGATTGGAGGGGTATTCCCGTTTTTTCATCAGGTCCAGAACGTGCTATATCTCAGTAGCGCGTTCTGAACGCGCCAGCCCGACCCAACGCGTTCAGACAGACCCCGTCTCTTTGACCAAAATTTTAAAAATATACATAAAATAATGTAATAATACTTTCCTTATCGCGCTATACATGACTAGCGCGTTCTTCATGAACGCGCTAATCTCGGCTAGCGCGTTCATACTCTTAACCCCGGATGACCAGAAATCAAAAGTATAATATTTCTATGATATATATATAATACCTAAAGTGTTTATATATATATCAGGAGTCTATATCTATTATGGTTTATACCGAACATATCTCTTTCATTTAGTTTTTAAAATTTTTAAATATATACATATGTTCATGAACGCGCTAGTCTCGGCTAGCGCGTTCATACTTTTAAACCCGGATGACCAGGGGTCAAAAGTATAATATTTCTAATATATATATAATACATAAAGTGTTTATATATATCAGGTGTCTATATCTCTTATGGTTTATACAGAACCTATCTATTTCATTTAGTTTTTAAAAATTTTAAATATATACATATGTTCCTGAACGCGCCACTCTTGACTAGCGCGTTCTTCATGAACGCGCTAGTCTCAGCTAGCGCGTTCATAAAAATTTTCCCAAAATTTTTGGCAATCAAAAATATAATATTTTGAATATATATATACTGTATTTATATATGCTGTATGAACGCGACCCTGAGCTATAACGCGTTCACAGACAGTAACATCTTTTCAGCCTATAACTATTATATTTTTTATCATAGTGACGTACGAAATTTTTTTCAGAATGTAAAAAATATTTTCTATCATATTGATGTATAAAAAACTACTTTCAGCATGTTAAATCTATTTTCTTATCATATGGTTAATTAATGTATGATTAAATACTAATATCTAAACTCATGATTTCAATTCATAAGTATATATGTTCCTTTACTAAAAGTTGTTCTTTACAAAAAAATTGATGTTTTATGATTCTGAGATTATGTTAAGGTGTTTAAAATAATTCTAATAAAACCACTATCTTAATGTTTCTTCCTACTTACCATTCATTTTTGAATTCTACGACTTAATGTCGTTAAACATGATGCTTAAAATACGTTTTCCACTCTCCTTTGTAAATTATCACAATTTTTGCCAAATCTGTACTTGTTTACAAATGAGTTTGTTCTTGAAATTCTTTGGCCATATTGTGGAATTATATAGAAAAAAATGTGAGGGGCTATGGGTCCCAATGAAATGACATTTAAATGCTAGTGTATAAAGGGGTTCTGATCTGATCCCACGGGCGAGGCAAAGTCCAAAAATAAACCGTATTATAATGATCAGGTACTGGCATTCACCAATACAGGGTCTATTACAGTTAGGGGCAATCATACTGTCGTGAGAACCCCTAAGTGTGTAGCCAAATAGTGATATTCCATGAGGGGCTGTCATATCGTCGTGATCTCCCCTTAGTGCTTTGGCCAATCCTGCTGAGTGTTGGTAGAAGTGATTGCTCTACTTCTATATTGTTATTGCTTAAAGATTCATCATAAATATCCTTATAGAAGTAATTGTTCGACTTCTATATTTTTTAAAGTTCAAGTGATTGCTCTACTTTGATATTGCTTAAAAGTTCATCATGAAAGTTCTTAAATTATCTTAATGATAGTACCATTGTCTCATCATGAAAGTTCTTGATATATTCCTGGAAATGACCATCGTCTTGTCTACTATCATGATCTTGAAATTATCTTGTTATCTTGAAATTACTTGGAAATTCCTTATACAAAATTTCATACTTGAAATTCATGATCAATTACTTCATGACACGAATTGTTAAATTGTTAAATACTTGAAGATTGCCTGGCTTTAGAGATATAAAATCCTACTGAGCTTTTTGCTCACCCTACGTTTTGGTTAATTGTTGCAGGAAATGGAAATGAACAAGGGATTGGACAAGAGTGAATGAGTGTTTTCTTTTCCTATGATTTATGTAGATCATTAGTATTTTTACAAGGTTTATGTATTTGGAAAATTTGGAAGATTGTATCATGCTTATGGCTTATAAATTAGTGATGTAAACCTTTATTTTGATGGAATAAAATTAGCAATTTCATCTTAGCTCTCTATCTTTAGAATTAAATTTGTACATGCTCTGACCGACACGAGTGCCTCGTAACTGCTCGCGCCTCGATTTTCCGCGTCGGGGCGTGACAGTTTTAGTGGTATCAGAGCCTAGGTTACATAAAACCTAGGATTCTTAAAACTTAGGTTTCCCTTGATAGAAACTTGGATAGAAATTTAAACCTTCCCGATAAGATTGGGTAGAAACACGGGTTAAGTTTTAAAAAGAATGAATTATCAAGAAATAAATACCAAGGAAAAATGATTAAACCCTGTAACTATGGTTTCAGGCTAAATCTCGCAAATGGCCGCCGAGAGAGCGCAATGGCGCGAGATGCAACGCACTGTCCAAGGACTAACACAAGCCTTGCAACAAGTTGAGCAAGGTGGAGCACGCATGAAGCCGAGGATTTACATCGAAAATTCTAAAAGATGAATCCCCCGAAGTTTAGTGGATCTACTGACCCGATGAAGCGGAGAATTGGGTGCAAGAAGTAGAGAGAACCTTTAAAGTAATGCAATGCACCGATGAAGAGAAGGTACTATTAGGGACCTATCAACTAGAAAAGGATGCCCGAGCATGGTGGGTATCCTTCGAAGCGATCTTACCTAATGAACAAATTACATGGGACGAGTTCTTAGAACATTTTAATGAGAAGTATTTCTCGGAAAGAATCCGCGAGAAGAAGGCCATGGAGTTCGCGACATTAAAACAACGTAGCTTATCTGTAGCAGATTATGAAGCGACATTTTCTAGATTAGCTCGGTATGCCCCACACCTAGTTTGTACGGAGAAAATGAGAGCAAGAAGATTTATGAATGGATTAAAGGTGGAACTCATTCCTCGATTGGCTCCATTGGAGATTCAAACTTATACGGAAATGGTTAGGAAAGCACAAATTCTAGAAGATGCTATGAATATGGTGGAGCGAATCAAAGGGAAAATCGCCAAGAAGGAGTTAGTCTATGGGTCCAAGAGCGAGGAAACCGTGAATGACAAGAAGAGGTTAAATGGAGGTAACGATTTCCGTAAGGACAAGAAGCCCCGGAATAATGATCAACAAATTGTTCCAGTCAAGGAAAAATGTGAGCATTGTAAGAAAGGAAGGCACAACCCAGATGAGTGTTGGTATAAACTTGGGAAGTGCATCCGTTGCGGAAGCATGGATCATAAAATTACCCGTTGTCCACTCTTAAAGAAAGGAGCGCCGCAAGCATTGGAAGGTAACCTTATAAACCTATCTCGTCTATGATGGCATAGTTTAGAAATGGTGATCTTAGCACTTAGCATGTTATGAAAATGATCTAGTTAGAATGCATAGTTTGGATATGTAATTTTACCCTACTATTACGGAAAGAAAATCATGTGAATTTGGGGACCAAATTCTTTTAAGTGGGGGAGGATGTAGAAACCCGATAATTTAAAATGAGAAATAATTTTTTAAATAAATTATACAATTAAATTTTTCATGAAATGATTAATTTACATTTTTACTAAGTGAAATAAAGTGGATTATTGAATTTACTTGAATTTACTTAAGGTAAAGTGAAAAATAAATGCTTTAACTCTTAGATAAATCATAGAAAGCCCAATAAAAGTCCATGTATGGATTAGGATACAATTGGCCCATTGGATAATCCATAATGGGCTAGATTAGTGGTTAAAGGATTATTAAAGGATATTTAGACCTTAAATTCGTAACACATGTTAAATGACATTTAAAGGATTATAATAACCCCATTTCTAGAAAATTGACTCAAGAATCAACCCTTATCTAACAGCCCACCTTGGACCAGCCGTTTTTACATTGTTTTCACACCTAAGATGGGCTAGATTAAGAAGAGAAATGATATTTTTCTTCTAATTCGGACTTAATGGGTTTGGTGGAATTAGGCAAGGAATCTTGACAAATTTGGCCATGTTTTGGCTATAAATAGAGTCTCATTCGACCCTTAAACCATCCCTAGAAGTTAAGTCTATGCTGCTGCGAAGATTTGTGGAGATTTGAAGGAGGAATTGGAAGATCAAAGGGATTTCTTGTTATTTGGGGATATTCTTTAGATCCGGCAAGAGGTAGGTGTCTCTCAGGCTAAACTCTAATTAAAGCATGCTATCTTGTGTACTTTCTGTCCTCTTTCCATTGATAGCTCGTTTATTAAATTCTATTATGAAATAAGCAAGTTATGGTCATTTGATTGGAGGGGTATTCCCATTTTTTCATCAGGTCCAGAACGTGCTATACCTCAGTAGCGCGTTCTGAACGCGCCAGCCCGACCCAGCGCGTTCAGACAGACCTCGTCTCTTTGACCAAAAATTTAAAAATATACATAAAATAATGTAATAATACTTTCCTTATCGCGCTATACATGACTAGCGCGTTCTTCATGCACGCGCTAGTCTCGGCTAGCGCGTTCATACTCTTAACCCCGGATGACCAGAAATCAAAAGTATAATATTTCTATGATATATATATATATAATACCTAAAGTGTTTATATATATATCAGGAGTCTATATCTATTATGGTTTATACCGAACATATCTCTTTCATTTAGTTTTTAAAATTTTTAAATATATACATCTGTTCATGAATGCGCTAGTCTCGGCTAGCGCGTTCATACTTTTAAACCCGGATGACCAGAGGTCAAAAGTATAATATTTCTAATATATATATAATACATAAAGTGTTTATATATATATCAGGTGTCTATATCTCTTATGGTTTATACAGAACCTATCTATTTCATTTAGTTTTTAAAATTTTTAAATATATACATATGTTCCTGAACGCGCCACTCTTGACTAGCGCGTTCTTCATGAACGCGCTAGTCTCGGCTAGCGCGTTCATAAAAATTTTCCCAAAAATTTGGGTGATCAAAAATATAATATTTTGAATATATATATACTGTATTTATATATGCTGTATGAACGCGACCCTGAGCTATAACGCGTTCACAGACAGTAACATCTTTTCAGCCTATAACTATTATATTTTTTATCATAGTGACGTACGAAAATTTTTTTAGAATGTAAAAAGTATTTTCTATCATATTGATGTATAAAAAACTACTTTCAACATGTTAAATCTATTTTCTTATCATATGGTTAATTAATGTATGATTAAATACTAATATCTAAACTCATGATTTCAATTCATAAGTATATATGTTCCTTTACTAAAAGTTGTTCTTTACAAAAAAATTGATATTTTATGATTCTGAGATTATGTTAAGATGTTTAAAATAATTCTAATAAAACCACTATCTTAATGTTTCTTCCTACTTACCATTCATTTTTGAATTCTACGACTTAATGTCGTTAAACATGATGCTTAAAATGCATTTTCCACTCTCCTTTGTAAATTATCACAATTTTTGCCAGATCTGTACTTGTTTACAAATGAGCTTGTTCTTGAAATTCTTTGGCCATATTGTGGAATTATATAGAAAAAAATGTCAGGGGCTATGGGTCCCAATGAAATGACATTTAAATGCTAGTGTATAAAGGGGTTCTGATCTGATCCCACGGGCGAGGCAAAGTCCAAATATAAACCGGTATTATAATGATCAGGTGCTGGCATTAACCAATACAGGGTCTATTACAGTTAGGGGCAATCATACTGTCGTGAGAACCCCTAAGTGTGTAGCCAAATAGTGATATTCCATGAGGGGCTGTCATATCGTCGTGATCTCCCCTTAGTGCTTTGGCCAATCCTACTGAGTGTTGGTAGAAGTGATTGCTCTACTTCTATATTGTTATTGCTTAAAGATTCATCATAAATATCCTTGTAGAAGTAATTGTTCTACTTCTATATTGTTTAAAGTTCAAGTGATTGCTCTACTTCGATATTGCTTAAAAGTTCATCATGAAAGTTCTTAAATTATCTTAATGATAGTACCCATTGTCTCATCATGAAAGTTCTTGATATATTCCTGAAAATGACCATCGTATTGTCTACTATCATGATCTTGAAATTATCTTGTTATCTTAAAATTACTTGGAAATTCCGTATACAAAATTTCATACTTGAAATTCATGATCAATTACTTCATGACACGAATTGTTAAATTGTTAAATACTTGAAGATTGCCTGGCTTTAGAGATATAAAATCCTACTGAACTTTTTGCTCACCCTACGTTTTGGTTAATTGTTGCAGGAAATAGAAATGAACAAGGGATTGGACAAGAGTGAATGAGTGTTTTCTTTCCCTAGGATTTATGTAGATCATTAGTATTTTTACAAGGTTTATGCATTTTGAAAATTTGGAAGATTGTATCATGCCCTATGGCTTATAAATTAGTGATGTAAACCTTTATTTTGATGAAATAAAATTAATAATTTCATCTTAGCTCTCTATCTTTAGAATTAAATTTGTACATGCTCTGACCGACACGAGTGCCTCGTAATTGCTCGCGCCTCGATTTTTCGCGTCGGGGCGTGACACATCACGATTGACAAGTAATAAGAATTATCTAGAAAACTCTGAACCAATCACAAGGACAAGCTAGTACAGATGACTCCTGATTGGAGTGACAGAAAAAGAAAATGAAAAGATAAGATGAAGATGATCAACCTCTTTCTTAAACAGGCACCCTATCCTTGATTGGCTGTAGGTTTTACTCGTTAGTGGAGTTGTCACGAGCCTGGTAGAACTGTGTTGCCATCATATGGTTCACATTTAATGAGTGGATCAAAAGGAAAGGACTAATTGAACTAAACTAAATTAAATTGAAGGAGGAGAAAATTACAGATAGAACTCATGCTGACCAGTTGGACTGAGCAACTAGCTCAGAGAGGACTTTCAAATTCAGAATGAAATGATTATCTCTTATTCAAGATTTTAAGCACAATTAACCATTGCTAAGAAAAACCTTTGACAAATTATGAGGCAAGAAAGCTCAAAAACTACGTGATGCATGCTAGGTTAATGTAAAAGAAATCATAAACTCAATATGTAACGAAAAATAAAATAGAAAATACTCAAGGATAATATTGCTAGACTGAACAAACTAAGGTCAAGAATCTTCTCACAACCACGACGTGAGAGAAAGAATTCATCTTCCTCTAATTCATTCAACCTGACGGCCTATCTGAAGATTATGTGTGTGCACCTAAACCATCATTATTTTGATAAATGATAACTCAGATCTCAGAACACACGGAGAACTAGCAGATCCTTGAGATGATATAATTAATAGAGTAAATATCATATAGTACGATGCAGAGGAACAAGGGAAATAGATATTTACCTGCTTACCTGTGAAGTACAACACTTGCCACTTTTTTTGATTTTCTAATTTTTTATTTTCAAATAATACCAAAGATAATCAAGCAATTCAAAACCTAAGATAATAAACAAGTATATAACTCAGTCAAAACCAATGATTGAAACGAAGCATAGAACCACCGGGTTCACAAACATAGAGGGCCCTCTCATGGAGTCATGTGATGAGGAGAGAATGAGCAGAGACCGAGGAGGATAGGTGAGATAAGAAGCTTCAGATTTGAGTCATGGTTGGGACTGAAGAAACCAGACAGATCAGAAAGTGTGAGCAGAACTTAGGCAAAAGCAATCAGAAAACGACGAGAAATTGAGCGAGCAATACTGAGAACCTATGCCCTACACACTTTAACAAAGAAATTATATTTATTCTATGACTTAACCCCCCTGCCAAAATAGTACAAACTATGACCATCTTGATAGTAAGGTCAACGGGCATAAGCTTTATTAAATAAGCAGAAGGTAAAAGAAATAACACATGCATAAAATAAATGCCAGCGATTTTTTTCCTGAATTTATCTTTGAATTTTCTGATTTTTTAGAATATAAAAGTTTTTGATTTTTTTGAGATTTTTTGATTTTTTGAGAATTATCTATATATTATTTTATCAAATTTTTTGGACTTCGCTAACTGCAACACTAAAGCTAGTTTAAAATACTGCCTAAGGGTGCTTGTCCCTTTCCCTTTCCCTAAAGATTATCTAGAGCATGGTGTGCATTAAATGTGACACTCTAGAGTCGACTGTCCCTAATTAACGATGCCTCTACAAAGGTCATACTTGGGAAGTGACCTGGTCTCGGAGGGAGAAACATAAGAAAGATTGGGGAAAAGTCTTAGTATAGGTCTAGAGATGTCGGGTTCCGACTTCCTTCCAAAGCATAATCCTTTAAAGATTCAGTATGTTGTGCCGGGACATTTGTCTTTTCTTTATTAGACCTATTTCTCATTTGGGCATGCACATGGCTAGACTCATAACGTCCCACGGGGAATTGTACTGCCACTCTTGTCTGCCTCTCTTTTGTTTTACGCATTTTGCTTTTGATATGCCTTTTGGACTAGTTTTGTCTAATTTTGCAGGGTCTTGTTCAAGTGCCCCTATTTAAGACGTCTTTTTGTTGGAGAATGCTTAGGTTGATTGTCTTGTCCAGACCACCTCTGCCCCCATAATTTGGCCAAATTGAGAAGAGAGAAGATCTTCATGCCCCCTTAGATATGGCCTAACCAATAACGGTGTCCTCCAAGGTAGACAACTAAGGTTGCCGTGAAGTGTGTGTAGTCCATGCTTAGTGTCACCTTTAATGATTGGGGAAAGAATTTTGAACTCCCAACATGGAGTTATCATAGCCTGAGTGCTGCAAAAGTAAATTTAAAATTAGGATCGACAAGACTCCTAGACTACCACTCACAATCGCATTATAGAGACACCTTCATTGCAATTATGCGTATAGATATATGAAGTAATGAATATGAACACACATTCTTACGTAAATAAAGCACCTCGCAACCCTTTATTGTGGACGTAACTGCCTATAACAAGAAATGATGAATGATAAATTATAATGAAATGAAAACAAATACTTAAGTGAATGAAGCACTTCACGATCCATTCTTTTGGTAGCGTTGACTTGAAACAACTTTGATTATCATGGGACTTGCATTGCTCACTTGACAGGATAAAATAGAAAATGTGACAAAGATCTGAAGTGACTCAACATGATAGAGCAGTGGACAAGACTTGACTTGAAATACAAAGAAAAAAGGGGGAAAGAGGTGAGGGCTAGAGCTTCTAAAACAGTTAAAGAGAGGGTGTAAGACCCTGAGTACACCAAAAGGCTTACAGAAGAAGAAGAAAGAAGGGGGGACTAGGGAGGGCTAAAGTCTCAAAAATAACAAGAGAAATGACGAAGGCCCTGATCAGGCAGCTTAGGAGGAGTTGACTGATTGGAATCCAGAGGTTCCGGAGGAATGGAAAAATGAGGGTCCAAAGGCCTTGGAAAAGTAGGGGAATAGGATAAGATGACTTATTAGAATCCTGAAACTCCGGAGGACGAGGATTGGATGATGATTTAAATTTATAAAGATCCAGAGATTCTAGAGGAAAATGGAGATGATGGTATAGAGACCCTAGAGGAGAGGATGAACTTGATGGCCTAGGATTAGAAGATGGAAGATTCCTCTTTAATCGGTGGATGGCTTATGGGAGGGAGTTAATTAACAAGAGTGACGACGGAGTGGAACCAAAAGAGGATGACCTGACGAAAAATCCCTCTATTCTTGATTTGTGTCTTTTCCTTTTCTTAACAAACGTTCTCTTGCAACGCGACCACTTAACCTCCACTATGATATCACGGCTTCTTTGCTTCACGTGCCTCCTTAGATAGCGGGTCCAAGCAGCAAATGGCCTCGCTCTTCTTTGGTACCATAGAACCTCTTCATCAACTGGCTCATCCGCCGCAGATGTTGCCCATCGGCTCCCATTTGATGAATTCTCAGTGCTAACACCATCCATTGAACTCTTAAGAATGAATAACAACTCCTTTGGCAAGTAGGCAATATTAGTCCATGGGAGTTTATCTTTTGACATAAGGAGCCTAAGGTTCAACAATTTCAATTGATAGTCAAGCATGAAGACCAGCTTCTTCAACAGATGAAGAGTGCGAACTCTTGAGAGATTAATATGCGGCGTTAACATGACCAATTGACTGATAGGCTGAGGCAAATTGTACAAGAGTCTTGGAATAACCTTAAGTAATCTTGATGGCATAGCAACATTGTAATGCCCCAAATTTTTCCGGATATTTTTCGAATCATTTTGTAAGTTTCGGAGTGTATTTTGTGCTTTATACGTGTTTTCCCTGATGTGCCTTCGGAACTCTGTGCAGGGTGAACCGTGGCGTTCTCCGACTCCAGGACAGTACTAACGCATTGTGCTCTTCCCGAGGATCGTGGAGGTAATTTTTCGTATTTGTCTGAATTTTTAAAATTTTTGAGTTTTTCTATATATTAACCCTTTAGCCTCTCTCTCTCCCCGTTCTCTCTTTCTCACTGTCTCTCATCTCTTTCTCTCCCCCTCTCCCCGGGCGGCCGACCGTGGCAGAGGAGGGCGAGGCAGCGATGGCGGGAGACGAGGAACTAGGAACGGGTCGAGGATCGAGGGCCGGTGGCGCGTGGAAGCTCGGGTGCGAGTTCGTGAACCGGCGAGGGTTTCGCGGCATTTTCTTCGTGGATCGGCGTCCACAGCGCGTCATTTCTTCGATGGAGGTAGGGAGATGGACCCCCAGCTCGTGCACCTCCTTTCCCGTGAGTTTTGTAGGCCGTGGTGAGCCGAGAGGGCCTATTTAAGCTTTTTGGGGAAAATCCATGATTTTGGGATCGTGACCCGATCTACCGTTTCATCATGTTTTTGGCCGATCCGAGGCCGTAGATGCATGCTAGGGGATATTTGGGGGCTTCCCCCTTGTTTTCCGCCTCTCCTATGGAGGTATGGGGGCGTGGGATGATTTTTGGGTCGTTTCTCGCCGTCCCATTCTCGGGACGGTGTGGCGGTCGTTCCAGTGACTGCCACAGGCCGTTACGTCCCAGGGTGGGTGCGTTATAGGCCGTGACGCCCCAAGAGGGGTGCGTCACATGATCCTGTATTGTCGGCAGGGCGTCGGTCGCTCTGGCGGTCCCACGATAAACCGCCAGAGGGTGTGACTCGCCTGGGTTCGACCGCTACGTCCGTTTTCGTGTTTTCTAACCGTTAGGGTCTCGAGACTTTGACGCACCAGGGGTGGACCGTCATAGCTCTGTGACGCCTTTGCTTTGGAGCGTCAGAGTTGACGTATCCCTCCTTCTAACGCACTTGGGTAGGTCCGTTACAGGCTGTGACGTCCCGAGTTGTGTGCGTCACAACCTGTTTCACTCCGTCTTCTAACGCACCAGGCTTGGTCCGTTGTGACTGTGACGCCCCAAGGTGGGTGCGCCACAACCAGACTTTGCTCTGAAGTGGGTCTTCGTGCTTTCCGAGTTCGTTTCATGTTAGGTGGATCCCTGGTCGACCCGGTAGTGACCCAGTGGTCGTGAATACCCCAGACGCCCCAAGGGTTCTGTGTCCATGTTTTGAGGGTGTCAGGAGGACCGTGTTACCTCGATAAACGTGCACGTGGGCTTGGTGGGTCCGGGTGACCCCAGGTGTTCTGGGCTTCCGTGTTCTTGCTAGATCGAGTCGCCATGTATTGAGGTGAGTGTGGTGAGGTTTCCCCACACGTCGTTGTTTCTCCGGAAGGTGGCTTCCGAGTGGTCCAAGCGTGTGGCCTTTGGACGGTGAGTCCAGTCTCCTAGCCTGGGGCTGGAGGTTTCTTAGTTTCCTCGTGAGGGAATGGTCTCGGTGGTTGTGAACTGCCTCGTGAGTCATCGCATCGTGGTTTTGAACCTAGGGACTAGGCCAGATTGACGGCTCAGAGTTGTCTCGTGCAACGATCTTGACCCTGAGTGTAACGACCCGAGAATCTGATTACCGGGAAGGCCCAATAACCCGAGACTCGCACCGCCGCCCACGAGCCGGGAGGGCTCGGAAGGGCTAAAAGGAGTGTGGAGGCACAAAGAAATAGGAAATAAAGCAGGACAACCAACAACAACAAGCTGAAAGAAGGAACAACTACAGCTATAACAGAGTCCAGTCCAACAGAAAGTACAGTCTAAAGCAGTAAAACGTACCACATGCCAAGTGAACACTCGGCCCGGCAAGCTGGCAACTGAGAACCTCCGCTCCGCACCCTCGAACCACGAGGAAGAACCGCTGCACCTGAAAAGCAAGGAATGAGTCTCCAAAACAAAGACTCAGCAGGGATCCCGCGGAACCCCAACCAGAAACAACGGCGGTAGCGGAAGGGAGAGCTACAACTACAGCAGGAACAGCAAACCGGTGGCCGGTCAAAAAACTCGGCACTACAGCTACTCCTACTGTACTAGAAGGCACACCTCGATCACGCAGTCGAGGCTACCTAACCACGCTAGTACCGCCTACCGAAGTAACAACACACGGCAACCATGCCGCAGAGGCCTGTCCCCCTGACACAGCCGACCTGGACACGCTGTCCAAGGTGCAACCCCGACCATCCGATCGCAGGTACCGCACAACAAGACCCAACCTCGGTAAAGCCACTAGCACTAATCTCATGACGCGAAAACCAACACACGCGTCACGGCGAACCAACCGAAACTCAACGGTCAACACGACCGAAACCCGAAGGTCAAAGACACAGAAACTAACAGTCTGTCACTCCGTACTCGACAGGAGTACCACCCACTAGAAGCACAGCCGGTAGCGTCCCCTGACGTCTTACACCGCACCGCAGGTGATCCGCCTGACGTGGTAGGTCCTACCCGAGGCGCGAACACCGTACAAGTAACCACAACAAGTGACTAGCTGGGGTCACGCCCGTCGACGTGCGTCCACAGTCCCCAACCACGTGTGCACACACAGACCACGCGTCCTAGGTCTGGCCCTCTGACTGGTTTTCCCCCGCAGCCGGACTCTGGCTACGACGAGGGGCCCGACGGAAACCAGTCTAACCGTCTTCAGGGTAAGCCCGTACACCACTCCCTGGTGCGACCAGCACACGCGTACTGGTAGGCTACGACTAGTGGAGGGTCACTGAAGGAGTAGACTCTCAACTCAACGGAAAACAACGTCCGAATCTGACGACGTACGGGGACCACCCCACGTACCGGCCCCGTCACACGGTGACCACAGTCGGAGAAGAAACGGGACTCACAGTCCACGGCCACGCACGCACTGTGCGCGAGAGTCGAGAAAACTCGAGTGGCACTAAGCCACTGGACTCTAGGCAGTCCTCTAGACGCACTACACCCAACGGTCCTTGAGTCACAAGACTCGGGGTCAAGACCGTTGCACGCAACAGCACAAGGCCGTCAATCTAGTCCAATCTCTAGGTCTAAAACCACGGTAGCACAAGTACCGAGACAACACACAAGTCGCCAAGACCACTCCCTCGGGAAGGGAACGCAAGGGACTAAGGCCACTCACACGGGCCACACGGAAAACACAGAAGCACGATTCCCAAGGCAGCACACAAGCCGCCACGACGATTTCCCATCTTGAAGCAAGCGGGAAACCTCCAGCCCCAGGCCGGATAACTGGACTCACAGTCCAAGGCCAAACACATGGCCCACACAGGAATCGCCTTCCAAAGGAACCCACGATATGCGGGGGAGACCCCACCGCACACACACCGACACACGGTGACTCGATCAAGCGTAACACAAGAGCCCGGAACACGTGGGGTCAACCGGACCCACCACACCTATGGGCACGCTAATCGAGGTAACACGGTCCCTCCTGACACCCCAAAAAATACAGACACAGAACCCATGGGGTGTCCGGGATACTCACAAGGCCGGAGGTCGACCACTAGGTCCCAACCGGGTCGACCGGAGACCAACACAATGCGAACGGACGCTAAAAGGTCACCCGGACCCTTAAGCGCACGGGCATGCAAAACGAGGTAAACGAAACCTCCAGACACCCCAAAACACGGTCACGGAACTCCTCTGGGTGTCCAAGGCACACACGGCCCAAGGGGAGCACGATCAGCCGCAGACCGCCCGCCCCGGGCAGCCCGGCTGGTCCCTCCAAGAACGCGCTACATGTGCATAGCGCGTTCAGCCAGAACGCGCTATACGCGCCTAGCGCGTTCAACACGAACGCGCTACATGACCATAGCGCGACCAGGCCAGGTCGCGCTATGATCCTATAGCGCGACAACCAGAACGCGCTGGGGCCGTAAGGCGCGACCCAAACCGCCTTACTGTTCATCTTCTCCGATGAACGCGCCCTAACGGGGCAGCGCGACATTCAAGAACGCGCTACTGGAGTATAGCGCGTTCTCAGTCCGCGCCCGAAAACGGTGGAAACCGCGGGAAAAGCCATGCCACGCCCCGTTCACCCCCAGGTGAAGGGGAAACAAAAGGGGAAACCTTCCCCAAGCCCCTAGGCATGCATCTAAACCCCTGGATCGCCCAAAAACACCATAAAACGGGAGATCCGGCTCACACCCCGAAAACACACATTTTGCCCAAAACGCCCCGTTTAGCCCGCTCGGCTCACCACGGCCTACGAAACTCGCGGGAAAGGAAGTACACGGGCTGAGGGTCCATCACCCTACCTCCACCGAAGATTTCGCGCACCGTGGACGCCGATCCACGAAGAAAACGCCGTTGAAGCCTCGCCGTTCCACGAACTCACGGCCGAGCTTCACCGCGCCCTCCTCCGCCTCGATCCTCGCCTGTCCTCGCCCGCATCCTCGCCCGCGCCACCTCCACCTCGCCCCCGCCTCGCTCCGTCGGCCGCCGGAGAAGAGAGGGGAGAAAGAGGGCGTGAGAGAAGAGAGAGAGAGGGAAGAGAGAAATGAGAGGGGGAGAGAGAAAAGGGTTAGTATATATAGGAAAACCCAAGAATTCGATATATTCAGAAAATTACGAAAAATTACCTCCACGATCCTCGGAAGGAACACAACGCAGTGGTACTGTCCCGGAGTCGAAGAACGCCACGGTTCGCCCTGCACAGAGTTCCGAAGGCACATCAGGGGAAAATACGAGTAAAGCACAAAATACACTCCGAGACCCACTAAAATGATCCGAAAAATATCCAAAAAATCCGGGGCATTACAGCCCTCCCCCCTTAAAGGAATTTCGTCCTCGAAATTCAGGACCTAGCACGAAGTCCCAGGGGAAGAACACTGAACCAACTGACACGCTATCAGAGCCCTAGCACAGAAAACCTCGATTCTCACGAAAACACCGATCCTGAGGGACACAGCCAGACTTACAATCACAAACAACACCTCGCTCCTCGCGCCAAGCACACTGGCCAACAGAGCAGGCATATACCAAAGGACACAGTCCGGCATCACCTCAGACAACGCGAGAACCAATCACGGCGCCGCAGCCACAATCTCACCCACCGAGGAAGCACAACCCTCGACACGAGCCACAGCTACTGATCCACCCAATGGTCAGCAGACAAAAAAATGCATCAGCTTCACAACCAGCTGACAGGTCGCACACCCTCCTCAAGGGAGCAACCAAGACAGAGCCTCCACCAGCTCAAGCAGTCCTCTCCGTAGACCGCAACCAGAACATCGGCTCAACACCAAGAAACACCCCACACATGGCAAGCCGAAAACCGGACATAACACTGTGCCAACTGTCGTCAGAAGACAAACTCCGACAAAGTCCAGATCCCATCCGGAAAGGCACATCACAGAAACGACCACCAAAGGTCTCGCTGGCACACGGCTCTCGCCACGCTTGAGCCTCAATGACCAGCATCTTCTGTTTCTGAAAAGACCATCCACTGGTCACCAACTGCTCGCTCAGCTTCTTCCTTCTTTCCTGGTCCTCGACCGGGTCCAAAGGAAACATTCCAAACCTCAGCAAGCCATCTGTCCACTCCCACACAGACCGATGCCACATCTCGAGCAGCACTCCTCTCGGACACCGCGTCCGAGCTCGAACATCGCTCCAAGTCGACCCTCTCGGGGAGCACGACGAAACCAAATAACAAGATCCTGGTGTCTTCAGTCATCACCTCACTGGACTCAGACTCACAGGGAAACCATCCCATGCTGGTCACCAAACCAGGGATAACATTGCGACACCAACGTCCTATCAAGGACCCCAAAGCAACAAACATCTCACCGCCACGATCCGACAAGACCGTAGAACCAACAGGAACCCCCGGCCTGCCAGAGACCACTTCCTCAAAGCACGATCTCAAGCGAGGACACGATTGGGAACACAAGTCGGGCACCAAGCCGCCAACTCTGACCAACACGTCCTCGACCTCCGTCAGGCGACATCCTCAACAACCTCATCCAGGTCCAACACCGACGCCTGACACAGCTTCCAACACCGGAACAGGGCACTCATGCGGCGCACCCGCCAGCATATTCCCCCAACACTCCATCCTGCCAGTGCCCACCACCACGATATCTCGGGCAACGGCACGGCAACAACACGTTTCACACCGAGGAACCCATCCTCCGATGCTCAACGCAAACTCAGGAATCCACCCATAGCAACCAACGCTACGATCCTGAACTAGTGGGTCACAAGCCCACCACGCTTCCGCTGCACACTCAGATCCGCGCGCACAGCCGAGAAAGCAAACACCGCCCAACTAGCACTCGTCCTTCCGGAACAGCGCCAGCACCCTCACACGACAAGGGAATGGGCACGACTTCTCACAGGTAACCACCCTGCCAAGACAAGGAGCACGTCTCACACGGACTTCATGGCATACAAGGCCAACCAATCCGAACACGCAATGCAAGACGACGAACCTTAACCCAACACAGTCTCTCCAACCAAAGGGGAGACCAAACGCACTTCCGACCAACGGAAGGACTCCACGCTCGACCTGACCTCAAACCTCGCGCACGCTGGAAACAACACCATCCAGCACCAAGGAAAACCATCGCTTCCATCAGGTCAGCGCTTCCGACACACTCGACGAGTGTCACGTCGGACCACAATCACAGCATCTCTCGATGCACCACCGCTGCAATTCCTCGTACTGCAGCACGGCATGCCAAGAGCCGCAACACGAGCCATAACAACAACCGCCGACACTCATCCTCGAGTCCCGAACTCACCGCGGAGCCTTCACATCTCAAGACAACTCCAGGGCGAACACACCTCATTCGCACACGAGAGTGCAGGAGCAAGACTTACCGGGACATCTCTGCCAAATCCTGTCTCGAAATCCGCAAAACAATCGGGACCGACACGTCGTTTCTGACGCCACAGAACACAACAAGGACATTAGGCTCGACAAAACGGCAGCTCACCGAGAAGATCCCCCGCTCACCCGAGCACACTTCTCGATCAGAACACCCACTCTGCCACCTTAAACCACAACCTGAACACCTCAGGGGCTGGACAAACTTCAAGCTGGAGTGACCAAAAATCGACAGCAGCTCCCTCAGAGCACGCTCACGGCCACTTAACCAAGAACAGTTCGCACCAGCCACCTGACCACGCTACAGGTTCCTCGAACGCAGCACCGCGAGCTCACGCCTGCCAGCAACCTCTGCCCAACGCAGCACAACCAGGGCTACCACCGATGAGGGAGAAGGCTCTCGACCTCAATCCTTAGACCCCATGCTGGCACGAAAGCCGCGGACAACAACCCCCTTCACAGCGCCGCACAGCGCACTCAAGCTCTCAAGTGAGAAACAAGGCGGAAAAATAAGCACAAAACCCTATGCCAGCTGCCGACTGTACTGGACCTTATGGACTCTGATCACTGCAATATTTCGAATTCCTATGTACGTCCACAACCACCGCTCTGATACCAGCTGTAACGACCCGAGAATCCGATTACCGGGAAGGCCCGATAACCTGAGACTCGCACCGCCGCCCACGAGCCGGGAGGGCTCGGAAGGGCTAAAAGGAGTGTGGAGGCACAAAGAAATAGGAAATAAAGCAGGACAACCAACAACAACAAGCTGAAAGAAGGAACAACTACAGCTATAACAGAGTCCAGTCCAACAGAAAGTACAGTCTAAAGCAGTAAAACGTACCACATGCCAAGTGAACACTCGGCCCGGCAAGCTGGCAACTGAGAACCTCCGCTCCGCACCCTCGAACCACGAGGAAGAACCGCTGCACCTGAAAAGCAGGGAATGAGTCTCCAAAACAGAGACTCAGCAGGGATCCCGCGGAACCCCAACCAGAAACAACGGCGGTAGCGGAAGGGAGAGCTACAACTACAGCAGGAACAGCAAACCGGTGGCCGGTCAAAAAACTCGTCACTACAGCTACTCCTACTGTACCAGAAGGCACACCTCGATCACGCAGTCGAGGCTACCTAACCACGCTAGTACCGCCTACCGAAGTAACAACACACGGCAACCATGCCGCAGAGGCCTGTCCCCCGGACACAGCCGACCTGGACGCGCTGTCCAAGGTGCAACCCCGACCATCCGATCACAGGTACCGCACAACAAGACCCAACCTCGGTAAAGCCACTAGCACTAATCTCATGACGCGAAAACCAACACACGCGTCACGGCGAACCAACCGAAACTCAACGGTCAACACGACCGAAACCCGAAGGTCAAAGACACAGAAACTAACAGTCTGTCACTCCGTACTCGACAGGAGTACCACCCACTAGAAGCACAGCCGGTAGCGTCCCCTGACGTCTTACACCGCACCGCAGGTGACCCGCCTGACGTGGTAGGTCCTACCCGAGGCGCGAACACCGTACAAGTAACCACAACAAGTGACTAGCTGGGGTCACGCCCGTCGACGTGCGTCCACAGTCCCCAACCACGTGTGCACACACAGACCACGCGTCCTAGGTCTGGCCCTCTGACTGGTTTTCCCCCGCAGCCGGACTCTGGCTACGATGAGGGGCCCGACGGAAACCAGTCTAACCGTCCTCAGGGTAAGCCCGTACACCACTCCCTGGTGCGACCAGCACACGCGTACTGGTAGGCTACGACTAGTGGAGGGTCACTGAAGGAGTAGACTCTTAACTCAACGGAAAACAACGTCCGAATCCGACGACGTACGGGGACCACCCCACGTCCCGGCCCCGTCGCACGGTGACCACAGTCGGAGAAGAAACGGGACTCACAGTCCACGGCCACGCACGCACTGTGCGCGAGAGTCGAGAAAACTCGAGTGGCACTAAGCCACTGGACTCTAGGCAGTCCTCTAGACGCACTACACCCAACGGTCCTTGAGTCACAAGACTCGGGGTCAAGACCGTTGCACGCAACAGCACAAGGCCGTCAATCTAGTCCAATCTCTAGGTCTAAAACCACGGTAGCACAAGTACCGAGACAACACACAAGTCGCCAAGACCACTCCCTCGGGAAGGGAACGCAAGGGACTAAGGCCACTCACACGGGCCACACGGAAAACACAGAAGCACGATTCCCAAGGCAGCACACAAGCCGCCACGACGATTTCCCATCTTGAAGCAAGCGGGAAACCTCCAGCCCCAGGCCGGATAACTGGACTCACAGTCCAAGGCCAAACACATGGCCCACACGGGAATCGCCTTCCAAAGGAACCCACGATATGCGGGGGAGACCCCACCGCACACACACCGACACACGGTGACTCGATCAAGCGTAACACAAGAGCCCGGAACACGTGGGGTCAACCGGACCCACCACACCTACGGGCACGCTAATCGAGGTAACACGGTCCCTCCTGACACCCCAAAAAAATACAGACACAGAACCCATGGGGTGTCCGGGATACTCACAAGGCCGGAGGTCGACCACTGGGTCCCAACCGGGTCGACCGAAGACCAACACAATGCGAACGGACGCTAAAAGGTCACCCGGACCCTTAAGCGCACGGGCACGCAAAACGAGGTAAACGAAACCTCCAGACACCCCAAAACACGGTCACGGAACTCCTCTGGGTGTCCAAGGCACACACGGCCCAAGGGGAGCACGATCAGCCGCAGACCGCCCGCCCCGGGCAGCCCGGCTGGTCCCTCCAAGAACGTGCTACATGTGCATAGCGCGTTCAGCCAGAACGCGCTATACGCGCCTAGCGCGTTCAACACGAACGCGCTACATGACCATAGCGCGACCAGGCCAGGTCGCGCTATGATCCTATAGCGCGACAACCAGAACGCGCTGGGGCCGTAAGGCGCGACCCAAACCGCCTTACTGTTCATCTTCTCCGATGAACGCGCCCTAACGGGGCAGCGCGACATTCAAGAACGCGCTACTGGAGTATAGCGCGTTCTCAGTCCGCGCCCGAAAACGGTGGAAACCGCGGGAAAAGCCATGCCACGCCCCGTTCACCCCCAGGTGAAGGGGAAACAAAAGGGGAAACCTTCCCCAAGCCCCTAGGCATGCATCTAAACCCCTGGATCGCCCAAAAACACCATAAAACGGGAGATCCGGCTCACACCCCGAAAACACACATTTTGCCCAAAACGCCCCGTTTAGCCCGCTCGGCTCACCACGGCCTACGAAACTCGCGGGAAAGGAAGTACACGGGCTGAGGGTCCATCACCCTACCTCCACCGAAGATTTCGCGCACCGTGGACGTCGATCCACGAAGAAAACGCCGTTGAAGCCTCGCCGTTCCACGAACTCACGGCCGAGCTTCACCGCGCCCTCCTCCGCCTCGATCCTCGCCTGTCCTCGCCCGCATCCTCGCCCGCGCCACCTCCACCTCGCCCCCGCCTCGCTCCGTCGGCCGCCGGAGAAGAGAGGGGAGAAAGAGGGCGTGAGAGAAGAGAGAGAGAGGGAAGAGAGAAATGAGAGGGGGAGAGAGAAAAGGGTTAGTATATATAGGAAAACCCAAGAATTCGATATATTCAGAAAATTACGAGAAATTACCTCCGCGATCCTCGGAAGGAACACAACGCAGTGGTACTGTCCCGGAGTCGAAGAACGCCACGGTTCGCCCTGCACAGAGTTCCGAAGGCACATCAGGGGAAAATACGAGTAAAGCACAAAATACACTCCGAGACCCACTAAAATGATCCGAAAAATATCCGAAAAATCCGGGGCATTACACTGAGTCTCGTGACTCAAAGACCGTTGAGTTTAGTAGGCCTAGTGGACCATCCAGAGTCTAGTGGCATCGCGCCACCCGTTACTCCATATTACTCGCAATGGGTGCGTGCGTGGTTTTCTGTGTCCACGTTCTATGACACGTCCACTAGTCGTAGCCTTCTTACGGCACGCGTGTGCTGACCCACTCGGGAGTGGTGGAGCGGCTGACCCGAGAGAGACGGTGAGTAGGCTGGTTACCGTAGGGCCCCCACGTACATCCGAGTCCGGGCTTAGGGGGAATTACCAGCTAGAAGACAGGCCTAGGGCGTATGGTCTGAGTGTGCACACGAGGTTGGGGGCATTGGATGGCGTCGACAGGCGCGACCCTAACTAGTCCTTGTTTTGTGGTACTACTGGTTACTGAGTGTGTCTGAGTCTCCGCCTGGGGCGCTGTAGCTAGACACTTGTGACGCGGTGTAAGACGTTAGGGGACGCGTCCGGTCGTTCTTCTGGTGGGCGGTTCTCCCATCACGTGACGTGAGTTTTCTCGTGAGTCGAGTTTCGCTTCACGTCTGCGAGACGTGGTTTTACGTGCAATTCTCGGATGTTTTCCCAATGCCGAGGTCTAGGGGTTCCGGTGAGGGTCACCGAGGGCTTTCCCCTAGATAGCGTCGAGTTCCCGATGGGTGGTCGTTTTCCTAGTAGCGTGACTAGGGTGGTTCGTTGTCCGGTCGTCCCCGACTGTGGGATCGGGGTGTTGGTAGAAGTACAGTAGGAGTAGCTGTAGCGCCGAGTTTTTTTCGGCCACCGGGTTGCTGTTCCTGCTGTTACTGTTGTTCTTGTTGTTTACTGCTTTCCGTGCCGCCGTTGTTCTCAGTTGGGATTTCGCGGGATCCCTACTAGGCCAGTGACATGAGGCTCACCCCTGCGTTTTAGGTGCGGCGGTTCTTCCTCGAGGTTCGAGGGCGTTGCGTGGAGGTTCTTAGTTGCCAGCTCGCCGGGCCGAGTGTTCACTTGGCATGTGGTACACTTTACTGCTTTAGACTGTAATTTCTATTGGATTGGACTCTGTTGTTGTAATTATTTATTTATTTCTGTTAATTGTTGAATTGTCCTGCTTTATTTCCTATTTCTTTGTACTTCCACACTCCTTTTTAGCCCTTCCGAGCCCTGGCTCGTGGGCGGCGGGCCAAGATTCGAATGGTATCGGGTTCCTTTCCTAGTATCCGTATCTTGGGTCGCCACAGTTGGTATCAGAGCGTGGTTGTGGACGTACATAGAAATTTGAGATATCGCAGTGATCAGAGTCCATAAGGTCCAGTATAGTCGGCAGCTGGCATTGGGTTTCGTGCTTATTTTTCGCTTGGTTTCTTGCATAAGAGCTTGAGTGCGCGGCGTTGGCGCTGTGAATGTGGTTGCTGTTTCATTGGAATGCCGGCGTGGGGTCTGAGGATCGGGGTCGAGAGCTTTCTCCCTCATTGGTGGTGGCCCCGGTTGTGCTGCGTTGGGTAGCGGTTGCTGGCGGGCGTGAGTTCGCGGTGCTGCGTTCGAGGGGTTTGCAGCGTGGTCAGGTGGCTGGAGAAGATTGTTCGTGGTCAAGTGGCCGTGAGTGTGCTCCAAGGGAGCTGTCATCTGTGTTAGCCACTCCAGCTTGAGGTTTATCCAACCCCTGAGGTGTTAAGGCTACGGTTTGAGGTGTCGGAGCGGGTGCTCTGATCGAGAGGTGCGCTCGGGTGAGCGGGGGATCTTCTCAAAGAGTTGCTGACTTTCGAGCATGATATCCTCGTAGTGCTCTGTGGCGTCAGAAATGACATGGTGGTCCCGATTGTTTTGTGGATTTTGAGGCAGGATTGGGCGGAGTTGTCCGAGTAAGTTCTTGCTCCTGCACTTCTGTGAGTGAATGGATTGTGTTCGCCTTGGATTTGGCTCGAGATGTGAAGGTTCTGCGGTGAGTTTCGGGACTCAAGGATGAGCGTTGGCGGTTGTCGGCTATAGCTCGTGTTGCGTTTCTTGACGTGACATGTTGCAATTTGAGGAATTACAGCGGTGGTGCATCGAGAGATGCTGTGATCGTAGTCCGACGAGACACTCGGCGAGTGTGTCAGAGGTGCTGACCTCACGGAGGTGATGGTTTTCTTGATGCTGGAAGGTGTTGTTCCCAGCATGTGCGAGATTCGAGGTCAGGACGAGTGTGGAGTTTTCCTTCCGTTGGTCGGAGGTGTGATTGGGTTCTCCTTTGGTTGGAGAGAATCGTGTTTGGATAAGGTTCATCGTCTTGCATTGTGTGTCCGGATTGGTTGGCCTTCGTGCGCCATGAAGAACGTGTGAGACGCGTCCCACGTTTTGGCAAGGTGGTTGCCGGTGAGAAGCGTTGCCTGTCCCCAGCTGTGTAAGGGTGTGTTGGCGCTGTTCCGGAAGGATGTGTGCCAGTCGGGCGGTGTTCGTGAGAATTTACTGTTGGTGTTGTGGTTCCCGATGTGTGGAGGATCGGAGTCTATGAGGTTGCAGAGGATTGTTGGGATGGAGGATCCCGAGTTGGCGTTGTGATGGCTATGCGTGTGGATTAGAGTGCGCGGATCGTAGCGTTGGTTGTTACAGGTGGATTTCTGAGGAAGTGTAGAGCAGCGGAGGATTGGTTCCTCGATATGAGATTGTCTCCGGCTGTGTGAGACGTGTTGTTGCCATGTTGTTGCTTGAGATACTGTGGTCATGGCACTGGCAGGTGGAGAGTTGGGGAAATATGCTGACGAGATTGCCGCCTGAGTACCATGTTCTTGCGTTGGAGGTTGCGTTCGTGGATGAGATCGTGTTATGGAGAAGTGTGCCGTGGATTGTAAGAGGTTGTGTGTCCCGTGGCTCTGTGATAAGAGTGGGAGTCGGGATTGGCAGGCATCCCCTTGGATTAATTGAGATATGTTTCGATGAGATAGGATTTGATGAGACAGGATGGTGGACAATGTCTGTGCAAGGTCCGTGAAGAGACGTTGACGTGGGATGGTGATCCCTGGTCTGTGACCAGCAAGGGAGGATTCCCCATAAGTCTGAGTCAAGTGACATGAGGACCGAGGGGAGATCTTGTCATGTGGTTTCGTCGTGCTCCCCTGAGAGGGTAGAGTTGGCGTGAGGTTCGAGATCGGTTGTGGTGTTGGTCTATGCGTGAGTCAGCGGATGGCCTGTCATGAGTTGGATCGTGCCTGCTGGGTCGGTGGAGATTTCCCGTTGACAAATGTCTGGTGACCAGTGGATGGTCTTTCACAGACAGAAGATGCTGGTTGTAGGGGCTCGAGAATGGAGAGAGCCGCGTGCAAGTGAGGCCTTTTGGTGGCCGTTTTTAAGATGAGTTTTCCAGATGGGATCTGGGCTTTGTCGAAGTTTGAGTTCTGACAGAGTTGGTCCCGTGCTGTTGTGGTGTTCGGCTTGCCAAGTGTGAAGCGATCCTTGGCGTGGAGCTGACGGATTTGTGGCGGTCAGCTAGTTGTGAAGCTGGCGTTTGGATGGTCCGCCGAGCATGGGCGTTGACCGATGGATTGGTTCTTGTAGCGAGGATTACGTTCCCTCGATGAGCGGGAGGGTGGCAGCGATGCCGTGTTTTGGTTTCCATTATGTCTGAGGTGATACCAGACTTGTGCCCTTATGTTGTGCCTGCTCTGGTGGCCGATGTGTGTGCGGTGTGCGGAGCGCGGCGTTGTTCGTGATTATGGTCTGGTCGTATCCCTCATGATCGGTGCTTTCGTGAGAATCGAGGTTTTTCTGCGCTGGGGCTCTGACAATGTTGTCAGTTGGTTAAGGTGTTCTCCCCATGTACCTCTATGTTTGTCCTAAATATCGAGGATGAAATTCTTATAAGGGGGGAGGGCTGTAATGCCCCAGATTTTTCTGAATATTTTTCGGATCATTTTGTGGGTTTCGGAGTGTATTTTGTGCTTTACATGTGTTTTTCCCTAATGTGCCTTCGAAACTCTGTGCAGGGTGAACCGTGGCATTCTCCGACTCTGGGACAGTACAGGTGCGTTGTGCTCTTCCCGAGGATC
Organism: Amorphophallus konjac; assembly: GCA_022559845.1. NCBI lineage: Eukaryota > Viridiplantae > Streptophyta > Magnoliopsida > Alismatales > Araceae > Amorphophallus > Amorphophallus konjac. Next base: position 88,071 of record JAHNEJ010002047.1, read on the forward strand.
GCGGAGGTAATTTTTCGTATTTTTTTGAATTTCTAGAATTTTGGGGTTTTTCAATATATTAACCCTTTAACCTCTCTCTCTCCCCATTCTCTCTTTCTCACTCTCTCTCATCTCTTTCTTCCCGTCTCCCCAGGTGGCCGACTGTAACGACCCGAGAATCCGATTACCGGGAAGACCCGATAACCCGAGACTCGTACCGCCACCCACGAGTCTGAAGACTCGAAAGGGTTAGAAGGATGGTGTGGAAACTACACAAGTATCACAAGTAATTGCAGAAAGTAAACAGTTAAGATATTAAGTAGGAAATAAATTAGCATTTTACATGGTCCACAAAATAACAACAGTAGTCCACAACTAATACAGAGATGAGAAAAAAAAAGTACAGCTACATGGGGGATACCTCGGCTCTGACCTCTGGCACTACCTCGGGGCACCCGCACCACGCTGCACCCCAGACGCGCTCCCCTGGGGCGGCGCCTCACCTGAAACACGGTGAAAACACGCAGGGAATGAGTCTCGGAACAAGACTCAGTAGGGATCACTCGAACCCTACCTCGTAAAACGGGAAACTACTACGCTAGGGGTAGGAGAGTATCTCGGAAAAGAAAGCCATGTACTCTACACAACAAAGACCCTACGGCACGTAAACCGGCACACGTGCCACGGTGAGACAACCGAAACTCAACGGTCGACCCGCCAAAACCCGAAGGTCGAAAACACACGACTGACAGTCTGACACTCCGTACTCGACAGGAGTACCTCCCACTAGAAGCACAGTCGGTAGCGTCCCCTGACGTCTTACACCGCACTGCAGGTGAACTGCCTGACGTGGTAGCGCCTACCAAAGGCACGAACACCGAACAAGTAACCACAAATAAGTGACTAGCTGGGGTCCCTCCCGTCGACGTGGGTCCAACCGCCCCCAACCACGTGTGCACACACAGACCGCGCGTCCCTGGTCTGGTCCTCTGACTGGTTTCCCCCTCAGCCGGACTCTGGCTGCAAGACGTGGGGCCCAACGGTAACCGGTCCACAAACCGTCTCTAAGGGTCAGCCCGTACACCACTCCCTGGTGCGACCAGCACACGCGTACTGGTAGGCTACGACTAGTGGACGGTCACTGAAGGAGTAGACTCTCAAGTCAACGGAAAACAACGTCCGCATCCGACGACGTACGGGGACCACCCCACGTACCGGCCCCGTCGCACGGTGGCCACAGTCGGACTAAAAACGGAGTTGCAACCCTCTCGGGGCAACCAGGCGCCTGACGGTCCACCCCTGGACCGTCACAGGCAAGTGACGGTCTAGGCAGGACCATCACAGGAAGCCTGACGGTCCTACGCAGGCCGTCACACTCTCAGCGCCAAAACAGAATGTAACGCGCCTGCCCTGACGCGTTACAGACTGTGACGCGCCTAAGCAGGTGCGTCACAGAATGTAACGGCCCAGCCCAGGGGCGTTACACTTCCTGGGGGTAAAACGGCTCTGACGCACCCACCCTGGGCCATCACAAGGCTGTGACGCGCCAGTCCTGGTGCGTCACACGCCTTGACCCCCAATGGTCAAATCAACGATCGGATGCCTCTGACGCTCCACCCCAGGCGCGTTACAGGCAAGTAACGGTCTGGCAGGGGCCGTCACACTCCCAGCCCCCAGCTGGTTAACAGGGGCTGTGACGCACCCACCCTGGTGCGTCACACGGCTGTGGCGGTCTATCGGGGGACCGTCACATCCCCTGACCCCACAGGCTAACAAGTGCGTGTGACGCACCCTCCCAGGCGCGTCACACCCAAATGGCGGTCTATCGCGGGACCGTTACAGTCCCTGACCCCAAAGGCTTAACAAAGGGCATGTAACGGCCCCTCCAAGGCATGTTACATCATGTAACGGTCCCTGGAAGGACCGTTACACGCACCTGACGGCGAAAATGGCAGAACTGCCCAAAAACATCGACCACGCCCCCGTGCCTCCACCAGAGAGGGAGAAATCAAAGGGGAAGACCCCTAGGGACCCCTAGCATGCATCTAAGCCACCAAAACGTGAAATCACGGGCTAAATCCATAGATCGGGCGGCTCTCCCCAAATCATGGAAAAACCCCAACATGCTCAATCACGTCCCTCTCGGCCTCCCCTCGGCCTATAAACCACGAAAATGAACGGCAAGAGGCCAAGGAACATCACCCTACCTCAATGGAGCGAATGCTCCGCCGGATCGTCCCCGATCGCAAGAAAATGCTTTGAAAACCCTCGTTCTTCCTTGAGCTCCCACGACCCACGAACGCCTCCACGATCACCTCGTCGCCGCCGTCGTCACCACGCCGTCGCCCCGTGCCGTCTGCAGCCGGAGGGGACGCCGCCGCGGTCTCTCCGGACGAAGAAGAGAGGAAGAGGGGGGCGGTGCTCACGGTGGGGGAGAAAGGAGGAAGAAGAAGAAGAAGGTGGGGGAGAGAGAGAAAATAGGGGGGGTATTTATAGGGAAATCCAAAAAATTTAGAAAATACCGAAAAATGGAAAATTACATTTCCGGAATCCTCGGGACGCACCGATCGCAACGGTACCACTCATGCCCAGGTGAACGACCCGGTTCACCCGCAGCGAGGTTCCGAAGGAATTGCCGAAACACACACCGAAAATCGGAAAACACGCGCGGAAAAGTCACGGAACGCCTCCAGGCCTCCGAAACAACTCCGGATCGCGTCAATCCGAACACGAAAGATGACCGAAACGAAATTTCAGACACAACGGAGCCGGACACTCCGAAAAACCAGATCCGGGACCCACGAAGAAGGATCCGAAAGATCCGAGATATTACAGCCCTCCCCCCTTAGGGAATTTCATCCTCGAAATTGGGAACAACCCAAGGGGAAAGAAGAGGAAGACTCACTCAAATAGGTAAGGGAACTGCTGACGCATCTCATCCTCACATTCCCAAGAGGCCTCACCACCAGAGTATCGTTGCCACACCACCTTTACCAAGGGGATGACCTTGTTCCGCAGGCGCTGCTCTCGCCTATCCTCCACGCAGATCGAAAACTCTGGGAGAGAGAGATCTGGAGTCACCTCAGGCCAAACCGAAATCTCGAGCACATGAGAGTCATCGAGCATATATTTTCGCAACATCGAGACGTGGAACACGTCATGCACCGATGCCAACTCAAGGGGTAACTGCAACCGGTAAGCAACCTCACCGATGCATTCCAAAATCATAAAAGGACCAATGTAGCGGGGACTCAGCTTCCCACGCCGTCCAAAATGCATCACCCCCTTCATCGGAGAAACTCTCAAGAACACACGATCACCCACGGCGAACTCGAGAGGCTGCCTCCTACGATCAGCATAGCTCTTCTGCCGACTCTGGGCCGCCAACATGTTCTGACGAACCAAGTGCACAACATCCACACATTGCTGCACCAACTCTGGTCCCGTCACAATACGCTCACCAACCTCAAATCAATCAAGTGGAGTCCGGCAAGGACGCCCATACAGAGCCTCATACGGAGCCATACCAATGCTCGAATGATAGCTGTTGTTATAGGCAAACTCCACCAATGGTAGGTGATGAATCTAACTCCCCTGCCACTCCAGGCAGCAGGATCTCAGCATGTCCTCCAAAGTCTGGATGGTCCTCTCAGACTGGCCATCAGACTGAGGATGATACGCCGAGCTAAAAGCCAACTCCATGCCAAGAGCTCGCTGGAAACTCCTCCAGAATCCAGAAGTGAAGCGCGGATCCCGATCTGACACGATCGAAATAGGAATCCCATGCAACGGCACGATCCGCTCCACATACAAACGAGCCAACTTGGACACGCTCCAGCTGACTTTGACCGGTAACAACCGAGTCACCTTCGTCAGCCGATCCACCAGCAACCAAATATTGTCCTGTCCACCCGGGGTCCTCGGCAACCCCACCATAAAATCCGTGGCCACGTGGTCCCACTTCCACGTAGGAACATCCAAGGGCTGGAGAGTACCTCCTGGTCGCTGATGTTCCGCCTTCACCTGCTGACAGATCAGGCACCTGGCCACAAATTCTGCGACATCTCTCTTCATGCCAGGCCACCAGAACTACCTCCGCAAGTTCCGATACATCTTCGTCGCACCCGGGTGTACGGTGTACCTGCTCCCATGAGCCTCGTGCAGCACCGCACGACGAATCTGCTCCTCCGCAGGGACGTACAGCCTGCCGCGAAACCTCGCAGCACCGTCCTCGCCGAGTTCCACATCAGCCATCGCCAGAATCCGGGGCAACTCAGGGTCCGCATGTTGAGCCTCTGACACCTGACGACGGATAGCAGGAGTGACAGTCAGACTCACAAGCACTGCCAACCCTGGCTCCGGGGGAATCTTGAGCCTGAAGGATACTTCGGGCACTTGTTCCCAGAGTCTCCACTTCCTCAACATCAAGGCACTGACCGTGACCTTCCGACTCAGGGCATCGGCGACGACATTCATCCTGCCAGACTGATAGGACAGGGTGAAGTCATAATCCTTCATAAATTCCATCTAACGCCTTTGCCTGAGGTTCAGGTCCCTCTGCGAGAACACGTACCTCAAACTCTGATAGTCAGTGAACACCTCGAACTTCTCGCCGTACAGATAATGCCTCCAGATCTTCAGTGCGAAGATCACCACCGCCAACTCAAGGTCATGGGTAGGGTAGTTCTCCTCGTGGGGCTTTAGCTGCCGAAATGCATAAGCCACCACTCTACCATGCTGCATCAACACAGCTCCCAATCCAACGTCGGAAGCATCTGTACACACCACGAAACCTCCCGATCCAGAAGGTAAAACCAACACCGGAGCTGAGGTGAGCAATCTCTTCAGTTCCCTAAAGCTCTGCTCACACTCCTCGGACCAGACGAAAGGCACATCCTTCCTCGTGAGTCTAGTCATCGGGGCTGTAATACGAGAAAAATCCTGGATAAACCGACGATAATAACCCGCGAGCCCCAAGAAACTCCGGATCTCCGTCACCGACCTCGGCCTTGGCCACTGCATCACTGCCTCAACCTTGGCGGGGTCTGTGAGCGACGTGACGCGGTTCGGGGAAGAGCGGAGAGGACGCGGAGCGCGCGCGGGCTCCTCTTTTCTTTCTTTTTGGTGTTTGTTTGCTGCACCACAAAAATAAGAGAAGAGAGAGAAGGGGTCACCACGGGAGATTGCTCCGGCGGGGCGAGCGGGACAAGTATGATATAGCAAAATATGGGGTTTAAACGGCCATAGCGGCAAGTGACTCGCCGCGGCCTCGGGGGGACGGGAATGGTGCAAAAATTAAATAACAAGAATTGAAACGGCCATTGGGGAAGTGACTCGCCGCGGCCTCGAGAATATGAACAGATAATAAGATGACAGAATATAGAGAGAATACAAAGAGCCGGAATTTAAACGGCCATTGGGGAAGTGACTCGCCGCGGCCTCGAGAACACAAACAGATAAGAATATAACGTATAAGAACGTGAATTTAAACGGCCATTGGGGAAGTGACTCGCCGCGGCCTCGAGAACACGAATAGATAAGAACATAACATATAAAAACGAGAATTTAAACGGCCATTGGGGAAGTGACTCGCTGCGGCCTCGAGGATATGAGCAGAATATAACAGAGTATAAGAGAATATAAGAACGAAAATTTAAACGGCCATTGGGGAAGTGACTCGCCGCGGCCTCGAAAATAAGATGTGATCGCCAGGGGCCGAAAGACCCCAAAATAAGAAAGTGATCGCGCCTACCTCAAAAGCGGGAGATGGCGGGTTGCTTCTTCCTCTCCCTCCGGCCGGCCGACGGAGAGGGCTTTCCTCGGCTACCCTTGCAAAACAACGACAAACAAATGACAAGTAGATTAGAAAGATGGAGGTGTAGTATTCAAATCCTTGCGATAAAAATAACGAAATGATGGCAAGACACACACCTGGTTGGTGTTATCTTTTAAACCCCTCTCGGACTCGAGTAGGAGGAAAATGAGATGATGGATGCAAGAAGTATAAAAGAAGAGGCGCCCTTATGAAGGGGGATAGAGGATGCGAGATGATGAATGCAAAAGAACTACGAAGAGAAATGGGAAGAAAAGGCTTATTGGATGAGCCGAGGGTGAAATCCGGCGGAGCTCCGGTAGCGTGGGGACGACGTGGAAGCGCGGTGGATGAAGACGACCTTCCTCTCGCGAGCGTAAGCACCCGAGAAGCCGGCAGAACCTCCACCTACTAAAGAGCCCACGGGTTAGAAAATGACTCCGTAGCCTCTGGGCTCCGGCAGCCTATCGGATCACTTCGAAGCTCTCCCAGAACTGAGGGGGTGGGCCTCTATTTATAGGGCTCCGGAGGGTGGAGGCGTCCAGGACCCTGCACACCTCCATCAGGGCCGAAATAATATTTTATTCTATTTTTATATATTTTTTTAGAATACTTTTGTGGAGGCGTCCAGGGTCCCGGACGCCTCAAGCAGGTCCACCGAAAACCGACGACGGCCGCACGCGGTTTGGCACAACGCGTGGTTTTGTGAGCGGCGTCTCGTGATTCAGAAATGGGCGCGTCCAGCTGACTGGCCGTCTCTATAATTTGGATTTTTTCACACACGACAAACCGTCGTTCGGTGGCCGGCGCCCGTGAGGGAGTTAATGGAGGCGTCCAGGGGCCTGGACGCCTCCAAAATATATTATTTTATTTATGTTTTGTCTTTTTATACCAGGGTTGGCAATTTAATTTTTTTATTTATTTTTTATGGAGGCGTCTAGGAGCCTGGACGCCTCCATTAATATATATATATTATTAATTATTTTTTGTCTTTTTTATGCCAAGTGGCATTTTATAAATATTTATTATTATTAGTTTTTATGGAGGCGTCCCGGGGTCTGGACGCCACCATTAAAATATATATATTTTTATTTATTTTTGGGCCCTGAGAAAAATAATAAAATAATAAAATAAATTAAAAAGATGGGGGCGTCCAGGGGCCTGGACGCCCCCATTAAGACCCACCCGGGTCCTCAAATCAGGCGTCGGCGACCGCCCGGTAGACCCCCCTTCTTGATTCCGGAACCTCCTGATGCGTCCGACTGGTGTTGATGCCGTCCGAATGCCGTGACGAGACGATTCCGGATGCCGAAAAAGGTAGAAGAAGACCCGAGAAAAGGAAGCACTCGAGTGATTCAAAATGCGTAAGCCGTTGCGGGGCGTTGTATAGTAATATGAGACTTTCTCAGGAGACGTCAGGAATGGCGTGTCTACAGCTGCCCCGCCTTGGCGTCTGCTTTGCAAGGGAGCGGCACGTAGTGGAATGGTATCGAAGTGGAGTGGAGTGAAGTGGGAGCGGACTGATAAGTTGATGCCAAGGTGTGATGAGACACGCTTTTGACGTTACTGTTTGGAATCTTTCCTGGAGTTTCAATGAGGCGACCTTGAAGAAGGTCTTTCAAACATTGACGATTGCTTGGACGGAGATCAAATAAGGGAGGGTGAGATGTGCGCTCAGGCACGAAACAAAAGGAGACCAACTTCTCGGTGTGGAAGTACCTGGGTCATAAACCGGAGGTTTCACCTTTGGGGAGCGGTTACCAGCCAATGTGGAAGTGCTGCGGCCAAGGTGGGTCAAAAAATGTAAAGGAATATCTGAGGGTCTGTCCAAACAAGGGTCTCCTTTGGAAGAACAGCGTCGGGGCTGTCTCAAGGAAACTCAGTATTTCATTCGGAGTGGAATATCTCATATTTGTGGGAATTAGAGCATAACGGCTTTTACAATCGAATCACTTGAATGATCTTCCGCAATAAATCAAAGTCCTATATGAATGCATGCTGGGTTCAAAGAAAAATTTAAAACAAACAAAAATAGAAAATAGCCAAGGATAATATTGTCAACTTGTGAAGAACGGGTCAGGATACCGACCCGGTGAGCTGATACTGGGCTGGGGCCCGTTTATCCGCGTACCAACTCACTGAATGGAACCGTCGTCCCTATTCTATCACAAATTGACGGCCTATCCGTACAACCCAAATTCTTCCGGGATCATCACCGTTTTTGTTGAAGGGGAACTCAGATCCCAGATTCGTTCGGGCCGCACGGTCCTCGGCATGTTCTAGTAGCGTACGTATCATATACTACGATGCATGACATGGTGGGACCAACCATTGAAAGGTGGGACAGGAGACTGGACAACGATGTCCGTTAGTAAAACCTGCACAGGCCAGCATGGATTAATAACATCAGAAAGTAGCAGATTTATAACAGAATCACACCACAATGGAAAGGAAATCTAGCCAAAATCCTGACACTGACTGCTGATGTGACATGTTCCGTCCTGTAGCGATCTTCCCTTCTTATAAGAACTCCCCTTAGGCTAGTTCATTCAAATGCACCAAGGTGAGTTTTGGAAGCTCAGGAGAGGAAAGAGAGGAGAATCTAGAGATTTCAGGATGGAAGGAGAGTCTTCCCGCGTTATGAAGAGGAGCTGGCCTAGCAGGGAGATCAGGCGACTCTCCGACCTCGAGGGTCATCTGAGTGGGACGATCATGTCGCATATGGTAAGCTGACTCTTTTCAGATTTTCTCCACGTGAACCTTCTTCTTACTTCCTTCATTTCTTCTTCTTTCTTCTTCCAGCCATATCCACTCTTCCCAGGCCCGAGGAAGTTTTCCAAGCTGCCATGGCTTTCAAAGCTGACTTCCAATATCTCCATTGGCATGAGGGCCATACTCTCGAAGTGGCATCTGCAGGGGCTCCTTATTCACGCCAAGCATTACGAGAAGATTCGTATGGACTGGGCGGCTATGGGCGCACTAGTGGAGATCTGGCATCCCCAGACCCACACTTTTATCTTCCCGACCTTCGAGGTGACCATCCTCCTCGAGGAGGTGGAACTTCTGCTCGGATTGAAGAAATTCAAGAGTGACGGGAAGGTGAAGGCTATGCGGATGCTGACACGGGGGACTTCTGAAAGCGTCCTTGGAAGCTTCATGCCGCCCGACGCAGCCCGAAAGGTCCGTACTCAAAAGGGGATCGATCTCCAAAAGCTTGCGGAGTGGGTCATGGACGCCCTGAGAGGGTCACCAGACGATGACTATTTGGAGGGAATCATGAAGGGGTTCACCATTTGTCTGGCGGGTGCTCTCTTGTTCCCTTATACCGACAACGTGGTGGAGGAAGACCAACTGGGTGCTATCTGCGGGATCTGGCGTGGAAAGAGGGTGGGACCCGCCGTCCTTGCCTATCTTTACAGCGGTCTTACTGCCTCGAGCATGGGTAAGCCTCCATTTGGTTGTGCACTTGTCTTGAATTGCTGGCTGGATTTGCATTTCAAATTCGACCACCGCGAGGGAATGCCAACCGCTTCGAAGCTCTTCCAACAAAGCCCTCTTCATCACATAGCCGACGTGTTAGGCTTCGGTGGTACTGTAGTGAACCGCGTTCCGTGGCTGAAGAAAGGTGAAGACTGGAGGTCTCACTTCCGCACCGTGATACAAGGCTTTTTTACTTGCGCACCGGCATGTTTGCTTTCGCTAGATCTCCTCATGAGGTCTTCTCCCGAAGTTGATCTTCAACTAATCGGCGCGACCGAGTTCATTCTTTACAACGCGCATCGGTGCTGCCTCCAGATTGGCATCCCACGCCATTCGTTCCCACCACCGTCTGGCATCGTTCCTTTGAAGAAGAGGGAGTTGGGTACTGAAGTGGACGCGAAGGAAGCGAAGGCCATTAAAACTCCCTGGAAGACAAGTGTTGCAGGAAAGGCGTTAGCGCACGTGGTGGAAGAATGCGAGCCGTGGAGGGCTTATGTAACCGAACTGGGGAAGTTAAGGCCTAAGGCGCCTAAACCCCTGATGTAGCTCATTCTGCTTTCTGATGGAATAAAATCTGGCATTTGGATGTTTCGGACCCCCGTCCCCTTAATTATTATCTTTTTTATGGTTTTTCTTTTTCTTTCCTTTTTTTCTTTTGTTTGGATTATATACATACTTTAACCCCCTTTTTTCTTTTTATTATATTTTTTATTATTTTTTATTATGGGGGCGTCCATAGGCCTGGACGCCCCTGTTTTTTTTAATAATTTTTTTTTAAAAAAAATTGTTGGGGGGCGTCCAGGATCCTGGACGCCCCTAAGTTTTTATTATTTTATTATTATTTTTTTTGATTTTTTGGTTTGGGGGCGTCCAGGGACCTGGACGCCCCTAATTTTTTATTTTTTTTATTTTTTTAATTTTTTGGTTTGGGGGCGTCCAGGCGCCTGGACGCCCCTAAGGTTTTTGAATTTTTTTTAAAAAAATAAAAAAGTGGGGGCGTCCAGGCGCCTGGACGCCCCAATTAAAGCTTAATCTATATATAGGGGGGGGCTCCCCCCCTAACTCACTTACTGTTCATTCTGACCGTCTAGCCACTCCAAACGACCCATTCTTAGTCCCAATGGAGCGAGGAGGATCGAGCCAGGGTCCAGGGAAGCGGAAACGACTGGCTCGTCGTGCGAGGAGGTTGAGGGATGATGCCGAGAAGGCCGCAGCAGAGGAGATTGCTGCGGGTGAGGAGATGGAGGTGCCGCTTCTGGCCGCGGAGGCCGCTGCGGATGCTGGTGACGCGGGAGAGGACGATCACGACCCGGTAAGTACTTCGGAATTCTCACTTTGTGGTTCAATAGGCTAAAACGGGCGTGCGAGAGGCTGTGAGAGAAGGCCGGGTAGTGAGAGAAGGAGGCGTCCAGGGGCCTGGACGCCTCCACTTTTTTTATTTTTGTTTATTTATTTATTTACGTAAATAATAAAATAAAATTAAAAAATAAGGAGGCGTCCAAGGCCTAGGACGCCTCCATAATAATATATATATTATATATATATTTTTTGTTTTTGGTTCTTGGATTTTTTTTTAAAAAAAGAAATAAAGAAAAATAGGAAGGAGGCGTCCAGGGGCCTGGACGCCTCCAAAAAATAATAAATATATATATTTTAAAAAAAAATAAAATAAAAAGAATAGATAGTATATACAGTGTTATTGTTTATTACTGTTCATGATGCTGATGTGTTCTTTGTTGGTTTTTGTGGTGTGCAGGGCGTGATGAAGGGCCGGATCAGCTGGTCCTTGGTGGTGGCAGCATACCGTGGGCTGCAGTTTTCCAGAGGGCGCATGTGGACGCCATGGGCTTTGGAGCTTTTCTTAGGATCGAGCCCTTCCGGCTCGACCTTCCTCTTATCCAGGCATTGAGGGAGCGGTGGCATGCACCGAGCCGGGCGTTTTTGATGCCCTGGGGGCACATGGTGCCGACACTAGAGGACGTGGCTCGGATTACCGGGCTACGGGTTGACGGAGAGGCAGTCAGCGGGCTCACCTACCCCGACTATCGAGAGAGTGCCCTGGACCTGCTGTGGTTAGAGACGAGCGTGACTGATAGAGACAGCAGGGTAGTCGGCCGAGTGGAGATTATGGAGGCGCTCGGATTCGTCGACCCGCGCCAGCGGGTTAGCGAGACTGGAGCGGAGTTCTTGGCTCGACTGGAGGGGGATGCTCGTGCAGCTTTCACCCAGGATCCGAGCGAGAGGGAGCTGGTGGACCTAGATCTTCGGAGGTTTCTTTTCTTCTTCCTGGGCCGCCTTCTGCTGGGGACGAAGGGGGATGGCATCCACTGTCGTTTCCTCGGGATCTTGGCGGATCTGGACAGAGTGGGACACTACGCGTGGGGAGCGGCTCTGCTTGCCCATTTGATTGCTGATCTCTCCCAGACTTCGGAGAAGGAGACGACAGTCAGCGGCTTCGCACCTTTCCTCCAGGTAAATATTTTATTTATGCATTTCCACAGTTAAATATACAATTATTGTACTAATGATGTATGATGGATGCAGGTGTGGAGCTATTACTATTTCCCAATGGGGAGAGCTAGGCATGGGAACAGGAGGGCCGTGCCTCTGGCGCGGCAGTGGAGGCCGGTCGTGGTTGCAGCACCCCACGGCTACCAGCTGGCGTCACTTCGTCGGGAGCTGAGCGAGTATCCCGAGGCCATGGTATGATGCGTATGATTTTTTTTTGTGTTTATGCATTTGACTGAATGGTAACTAATATGATGTATGTATGGTGATACAGGTGGTGTGGAGGCCCTACCTGGGCATGGGCGATGCTGGCCAGCCCTGGGTTGTAGCGGGTCTTCCTCGTTTCAGGCGGGACGTGTGGGTCCATTGCCTGAACGAGATTGAGCCGCTGCGACTTAGACTGGTCATGAGGACGTTGGGGCTGGCCCAGGAGTGGGTTGATGTAGATGCGCCGGCCCGCATTGGGCGGAAGACCAAGGGGAAGGCGAAGATTGTGGACTGGCGTACGCGCTTCCCAGCACAGTACCAGGACTGGCAGCAGGGCGGGGTCCCAGTGGTGTCCCACGTACATGACAGCACAGACTACATGAGACGGTACCGAGCTACGTACGGGGACCGCCTCTCCTTGGGTGGTATGGCAGGGGTAAGTGAAATGAAATCGCTCCACCTTTCTATATGTATATGCATGGGACACTAACTTATGTGTAATGCAGGATGCTCGTGATACCATGATCGCCGACCTGCGGGCCCAGTTGGCGGACGCCAGGCGACAGTTGGTGGCCATCCGACAGGAGTTGGAGATCCTGGTGAGTTTATGTGATGCATTTTTTTGTGACCTGGATTTTTGATGCTTAGCCTTTGACTGACGTTTGCCCCGTGTTTCAGCGGGCCCACCAGACAGCGGCAGCCGGGATGGCTGGTGGAGCGGGTTCCAGTTCGCGGTGCCCTCCTCCGGAGGTTTCTGCCCTCCAGGAGCAGCTGGCGCACGCGGTGGCTCGGGCTGAGGAGGCCGAGCGTGACCGCGAGGCTCGAGTGAGTGTTTGCTTGGCCCCGACCCTTTTCTAGCTGCTTTCCTTCTATCACTGTACTCTTACGGTGCATGCGTGCTTTGACAGGTGGCCGAGATTCGGGAGGCCCTGGCCCGTGCTGTTCGTGCTGAGCAGGAGCGCGATGCCTGGGTGGCAGAGCGCGATGCCTGGGTGGCAGAGCGTGACGCCCGGATTGCGGAGCTGGAGGAGGAGCGTCGACGGGAGGCTGAGGAGCTCCCTAGTGACGTGCTGGATCTGCGGATCGCCCTCGAGCTGTCGAGGAGAGAGGCGATGAGGGAGAGAGAGGAGAGGGAGAGGGATAGGGAGAACGTGGAGAGAGAGAGGGAGAGCGTGGAGAGAGAGAGAGGGAGAGGGATAGGGAGAGAGAGAGGGAGGAGCGACAGCGGGATCAGACCGAGAGGAGGGCTCTAGAGGCCCAGCTGCTGGAGCTTCGATTGAGTCTTGGCACGGCGGAGGGGAGGCTTCGGGAGAGCGAGGAGCGGTACCAGAGGGCGAAGGAACGCGGGGCGCGACTTCATCAGTCTGGTTCTTTTTCCATGGGCAGCTATCTGGTCTCTTCGGCCGAGGAGCGTCGTCGCGCCTTCGAGGCTGGAGTGCCACCGCAGGGCGAGGCGAGCACGGCTTCTCAGGGTTCGCAGAGGCCCCCTAGGGATCCCCGGCAGAGGAGGGAGGAGAGAGATGACCAGGAGGGTGACGGTGAGAGTTAGAGAGTTGCTTGTACGTCACCCTTCTCACTGTATGATGTACTTTCGGCTATTATATGAAATGGAAGTGACTTTTTTGTGTTGTGTGTACCTTTTTCTCTCCCACACTTTCTTCTTTGCACTGAGTTATCCTTTGAGGCACGCTCCGCGAGACCTTGCCCTGAACAGCGGGGAACTACGCTTTGTTAGGGTGCAAGGCCCGGATACAGAGGGGGGTGAATGTATCCCTCTAAAAATTATGATCTAAATTAAAAACTCTAAAGCTCGGATATGCGGAATAGGGACAATGAGCTTTCCGAGATAAGATAATAATCAACCAATTGATCAACCAGTTGGACTGCAACAATGCAGCCACCTGATCAAACTAGAAATGCAGACAGAACAGTGCAACCCAAACACACCTAGCAAAGTGCAATGCTCAAGGTAACGGCTGATAGGAACAATATAAACAATCCAAGATAACACAGCTAACCAGCATGCATGACCTGTGAATGGGAGGTAGGAGGCAAGGAGCTAACGCACAAAACAAACCACTGCACAGTAGATTTTTAGGTGGTTCGGTCCAGCAGACCTACATCCACCCCACACTCAACCCGAGTGTGGCTTCCACTAGCTCACGCTAGAAACAGCAGACTCAGTCTGTAACAGGTGCTGCCACACAGCTTGACCAGGGGAACAACCTCCCCTCTTCCTCCCAACCGGAGGGAACCACTAGTGACACCAGTCACTAGCAAACCAGAGACACACGGTCTCTCTTCCTCCAGACCCGGAGGGAACCCCTGGACTTGAATCCACAAGCCCAGAACCGGAGACAAGTCTCCCTTCCTCCAAACCGGAGGGAACCACTGGACTTGAATCCACAAGTCCAGAACCGGAGATAAGTCTCCCTTCCTCCAAACCGGAGGGAACCACTAGTGACACCAGTCACTAGCAAACCAGAGACACACGGTCTCTCTTCCTCCAGACCCGGAGGGAACCCGACCTCAGACCAGAGGATCGGAAGTACAGCAAACCAGAAAACAAAGGAGAACAATAAACGAAAATAACTTCAGCAAACAGAAAGCTGAAAAAACGAAATGCACAATGTGGCTCTCAACGGAGCTGACTGGCCTGGATTTGATCCACGGTCCAGTGAAGACAGATCTTCAAGTAACTTCTTCCTTCTTCTTCACGAGCTCTCTCGCTCACTCTCTATCTCTCTTTCTTTCTCTTATGCTCTCCTAATCTTTTTACTCTCTCAATCTCTCTCTTTCTCTTCTTCTCCTTCTGCTCTTTTTCTCCTTTTTCTTTTTCTGGATCGAAAGGATTTCTGCTCTTCAGGCTTCTACTTGGATCGTGGCTCTCTGTATGGACTCTTCTTCTCGCCAACTCGATCAACCTTCTTCTGTGGAAGAAGGCTCATATATATAGCAGCAGCAGTAGCATCAGCATCAGCCCCGACGTGTGACCTCCACACTTTCAGCCCTAAATATTAGGACCACGTGGCAGTCTCTCAGCAGGCTTCATTCCAGCCTCGGATCACGTGCTGCCCAGGCACTGGGAAATGTTCTTCCTCGGACCTGCAAGGAGATGAAAAACCATTAAAACTGAGGGCCACAATAACTAAAGCTGCACGAAGTATGTAGTAGCAATTCTAGATGCACTGAGAACGACACGAGATACACACTGTAACAGAGATAACACAACAAAGAGAACGACACGAAGAAGATGAAAGCAACACGAGGTAAAAAGAAGAACGACACGAGATACATACGAAGACAAAACAGAAACCAACACGAAGTGTGGTTTCAACATACGAAAGACACGAGGTCTAGGAAGAACAACACGAAGACATAATACGGAAACGACACGAAGTGAAACAAGAACGACACGAAGTGAAACAAGAACGATACGAAGTGAAACAAGAACGACACGTAGTGAAACAAGCAGATATAAGAGATGACACGAGATGCAACTGGAGGACAGAGAGAAGCGACACGAGGTTCACACAGAAACGACACGAGGTGGCACAGAAAGCAACACGAGGTGCTGCAATGTTCTGCACGCAGTGGAACAAAAAACGACACGAAGACATGGAACAACACGGAGACGAAACAATAACCGACACGAGTTGAAAACAACACGAAGACGAAAGACTGAAATCGACACGGAGTGTGGTCAAAGCGAGAAAGACACGAAGTCTAAAGCGAAAAACCAACACGAGACATAATACAAAGAAACGACTCGAAGTTAGGACAACACTAGGAGAAGACTGCACGAAGTGAAAACAACACGAAGACAGAAAATGCCACGGCTATCACGACACGTGATGAAGCAGTGGGACCAGAAAGAAACGACACGAGGAACAACAGTAAGTGACACGAAGTTAAAGAGAAAAATAGCACGAAGTGAAACGACACGGGGTTAACTGGGAAACGAGACACAAGAGGGAAAAAGACACGAAGTCAGATCAACACGAAGACGTAAACACAACACGAAGACATAGACACTAAAACAACACGAAGACGATGGATGCTACAGTGCAATGTCTAGACATGAAGTCCAATGCTAACGGCTGTACAGACTTGAAGGATAAGCCAGAGTATAGACTTGAAGAATGAGGGCGATGTACAGACTTTGATGCCCAAAGGCGATGAACAGTGAATCAGTGTATAGACTTCAAGGTTCATTGAAGAATGTACATACATCAAGAGATGCTTCAAGCCAATGTATAGACTTAGCTATGAGTGTGGGCTGTACAGACTTTAGGCTGAACGCGTGCAAACACTGAGAATGTATAGGCTTCATGAAATGCATGCTACAGTGATGTATAGACTTAGACGCAACATGCTATGCAATGTACACACCAAAATGACTCACAGTGATTAACATCAAACACCAATCATCAAAACCAAATCAATCAACAAAACCACAGCAATGAATGCTTTATGCATCGGTTTAACATGTAGCATGACTGAACATCAAATATGTTAATCTAAACTGAGCAGCAAGATGACTGAACATTTGATTAACTCACATCAACAACCAATCATCAAAACCACAGGGGCACAACACGCTTTGCACGGGGGGATTTTGTTTCCTTTTCCCCCTTTTGGGCGCGTCCAGGCGCGAGGACGCGTCTTAATCCTTGATTTCAAATTTAAAGCGACGGGTGGTCTTTCTTCTCCCGTGCCTTACCCGCAAACGAGCCCGCCTTCTGTCGAAACTCGCTCGCCCCCTTTCTCGTCTTCCTCCTCTTTTGATCGATGGAGTTCGGTGGGCCTAACCACGGTGAAGGTGGAGAGGGACGCGGGACCCCTCGCCCAAGGAGGGACGTGATAGTAATGTATGCCCTTTAAGCCAATCACATGTGATGTGATGGGACATATATTGTACAATCTTATTCAATGAAAAATGGCATTTTCTTCATTATATTATTAGCACGTTATTCTGAGCATATTTATAATATGATGAAGTCCCTGAATGTGGGCTATGATGTCTGGATCATGATGAGATCATGATAATGAGATCAGACATCTAGATGTTCATATTCTAAATGTTCCTGGTCGTAGGATCTTCGAAGAGGGACTTTGAAGATCCGGATAGACCAGTGCACGTGTTGTTTACTTATGAGATGAGGGTGGTTGATCTCATAACCACTGGTGTGGAGACACCTAGGCACACATGCAGGTGCTCATTACTGAATGAGTCCACTGAACTGACCCGTGCTAGAACACCTGAATGGTAATCATGTTGACTGTCAATCAGGAGGTTCTATTGTATCAGTAACACAGTTGGATCTTAGACCTGAGTCACTAAAGTGTTTTGCATAAATTCCGCTGAGCGTTTGATTGTTGACTTATGAACCTAAGTGTTGTGGTTCTTCATAGTTAACTATTCGGACTCAGTGGGATTCATGTGGAAACACTTAAGTAGGCAACAAGGGATCGTTCACTCTCCACATGTATTAGAAGAGAGAATACTCTATGGACACGTACTTAGAAATCCCTGGCCAGGGTATGTGGCTTCACTGAGAAAAGGGGTTTTCTAGTGAGCTATACTGGTAAGTACGAAGGTCCGTTAGATCAGTGTGGTTTAGGGCTTGACAGTTTGACCATGCCCTTACTCTGATTGGAGTATTGTATGAACGAGGGTCTATAGCTGTGTGGAATCTGATGACGGAAAGGTCCTGTTGGGTTGCATCCCTCCCATAGTCATTTGGGATCACGAGGTATTGCTTGGTGCCATTCGTGATCGGAAAGCCAATTAACCTCGTTAAGAGTTAACGGGTTATATTGAAATTGAGTTGTGAATGGTTCTTAATTTTGATGGGCTAAGAAACCAAATGGACTAATGGGCCTAGAGGGTCACACACATAAGAATGGTTTATCAGACGGTAGAGGACGGGATTTATAGACGTTGTCTGGGTTTTTGTGAAAAACCGCCGGAGTCTATAAATCATCCTGTTGGAAACCCTAATCCCAAGCTAATTAGGGTTTTTCTGTTGGCCGTCCTCCTCCCTCTCCCTCTCCCTTGGGATTTGCGCCCCCCTCTCCATCCCGGTGAAGATCGGTGGATGGTGACGACGAGAAGCGGGCGTCAAGTGGAGATTGCACAGGGAATCCCGTCTCCTCCGACCGTTCGTGTGGATACGTCTAGAGGCCGGACACTTGGACGGCTCACGACCCGACGTGCCTTCGCTCGATCGTCTTCGGGCATTTGGGATTTAATCAATCCCGCAAAGGTATAGAATCGTTCTACCTTCGTCGGGATTCGATCCGGTTTTATTCTATTCTATTTTGATCGCCAGCAACGATATGCATCTTTAGGGTTTCGTTGTTTCCGCTGCTATTCTGATCGAAACCCAACAGTGGTATCAGAGCCAGGTTGCTGGTTTGATCAAAATTAAGATTATTATATTATTTTTCGTTCTTCACGTTCGTGCATAGGGCTCAATGTTAGGATGTTCGATTGAGTCTCTCACGGAAGGGATCTGGGTGAATTGATCTTGTGGAATTGTTCCTGGTAGTAAGAGGATCAAAACGCACATTTTGGTGCGTTGATTGACCCTATGGTGAGGGCGAATCGAACGTGTCTTCGGGGCCGCTGTCGCCGTTCGCACAGGGAGAGGGAGGCCGATTCAGGCCATTAATCTCCGATTATGGATGTCCATGGGGCTGGCAAGAGTTGCTGGACGATTCCCCATGGCGTCCCACGGCGTCCGGGTGCGTGCGGCGGCCGGATCGGGCAGCTCCGGCGAGGTTCGCGGCGAACAGGGAGGAACGGCCCCGTGATGATCGCGGGCGCCTCCTCCGGCCACGTCGACTAGGGCGGTGGCCGGCGAACGTGCCGACGGGAGCCCAGGGGTCGTCCGCGGTGGTCGGGGGCGGCGGACGGGCCCCCTGCGGCGAGCACCGGGGGGCTAGGGTTTTACCCCAGCCCCCTCCCCTTCGCGATCGGGCGGGGGAGACGACCCCCTTGTCGGTCTCCCACGGGCGGATCCGGCCCGCGCCCGGATCCGCGCCCGATTAACCCCCCCCCCCTTATTTTTTTTTTTCAATTTTATTCATTTTAAAATGTTTAAAATGCATTTAATGTCAAAAAAATTCTGGGAAAATTCTGAAAAATATTTTAATATGATTCTAAAATTGTTTTAGCAATCTATTAACTTATTTTTATTATTTGGCCCATGATTAAGTAAATAATGGAATACTTAAAATGGTTTTAAGTATTTGTCATTATTTAATTAATTAGTGTTAATTACTATAAGAATGTGATTCTTATGAGGTTAATTAACTGATAATTAGCATTGAGCCCATGCAGTGAATGGTGAAGTCCGTTGTCTAAAGTTGTTTAGACTTGTTTGTTAGCATGTTTTGGCTAAATTGTTTAGTTAGCATATTATTATGCGCGATTTCAAAACTAATTAATATTATTTTGAAATCTATATTATATCCCGCTGTAATTATATGATAATTACCTGTTTGATGCCTGTGATGGTCATGTGTGTGGATGGATGGTCATGGACTTAGCTTGCATGCGATGTTTTTTCCTTTATGGTGAATGGTGTAATTTTTGGGGCCTACGTGCCTCCCTCTCTCTCTCATTTAATCCGGGCATGTACATTCTATCTCCCTTTTTTGTATTGTACTCCCCTTGACTATGTCAAGGTTTCTTATTATTATCTGATGTATATTTGTGGGCCTGCGAGCCCAATTTCATATATGCTTGTAATAATGAGAAGCGGATCAAATGAAGACTGTGGAGGAGATTTACACCGGTGGACCCTGGAGGTTCTTCGCATCATTGGGAGCTTTTGTTGCTCGATGTTGTATCTTCTTCACCATATTAGGATTTACATTACCAACTGGCTCTGGTAATGTTGCTAGGTTGAAAGTCCATGATCATCCATCAGTGCGTAGGCATATATGCGATATATGTGGATGTGCTACTCTATATATATATATAGATAATTTAGGGTATATTTATGATACTCCAACTTATCTTATATATGTAGCACACTTATTGATGAGACAAAATTTAACAAATCCCCTATTATTAAAATTAGGTTGATAAACGTGAAACATTAAGAATGATTCACGTAGCCTTCCGTTGTTATAGTCTAAAGTGAGCCGTTCTTAGACTGTGGTGGTTTGTTGTGCTACCACAAGACTATCACAGCAAGGGGACGGAGACTTTAGGCTAAGGTTTAGACCACACCTTGGGATGGGGGGCTGGCATGACTTTGTTGTGCTACCACAAGAGTTATGTCATAAACCCATTCCCATAACGTAACAACGGGTTGACCTAACCAACACATGTGATTTGTTGTGCTACCACAAGATCTCAATGTGTTTGGAGGCTAAATTACTGGGAATTACAAGGAGTTGTAATTGGCAAGAGTTGCCTACCCATTAAGTATGGGGTAGTTTGTTGTGCTGCCACAAGACTACTTCCATAATGTTAATGGGATCTTAGTACCCACTAGGACACAATCGCAGTGTCCCGTATTTGCATATAAGGGGTTATGCAAATTCGTCGAAAATTAGTGGGAGTATTAATTAGGATAAAGTCCATATCTTAATTAAATATCATGAGTGTCTGCAATATTATTCTTATTTTGTTTCATTTCCTCTTGTAGACCGAAATGGCGAATCATCCATTGAGAGGCATACTGGATGCCAACAGGCTGACTGGTCCTAACTATGTCGATTGGCTCAGGAATCTGAGAATTGTTCTCACTGCTGAAAAGATAGCTTATGTCCTTGAGCAGCCTGTTCCCCCTGTTCCTGCTGAGGGCGCCGATGAGGCCGAAATGATTCTTTATGAAAAGCATAAAGATGATGCCACTCTGGCCCAGTGTTACATGCTGGCCTCTATGACTAATGAGTTGCAGAGGCAGCATGAAAAGATGGATGCTAGATCCATGCTTTTCCATCTAGAAGAGCTTTTTGGAGCTCAAAGTAGAACAGAAAGATATGAGATATCTAAGAATCTGTTCGGGGCCAAGATGTCTGAGGGAACATCAGTACAGACTCATGTTCTCAAAATGATTGAGTGGATTGAGAGGCTGAAAGAATTAGGCTTTGAGATGAATAAAGATTTATGCATTGACCTAATTCTTCAGTCCCTCCCAAATTCATTCTCCCAGTTCATAGTGAACTTCAACATGAATAAGATTGAATGCTCTCTTGCAGAGCTTCTTAACATGTTGAAGACTGCTGAGGGGACAATGAATAATGGAAAATCTTCTGTGCTGCTTGTTGGTAAGACCAACAAGAAAAGAAAGAATCAGACTGTTTTTAAGAAAAATAAGAAGAAGAAACAGGATAAGCAGGGGAAGGCAGCTAAGAAGGAAGAGGCTAAGAAAGATAAGGGCCAATGCTTCCACTGCCATAAGGATGGCCACTGGAAGAGGAACTGCAAGTTATATCTTGCAGAGAAGGCAAAACAGAAGCTTGGAGAAGCTTCAGGTATGTTCATGATAGTTGACCTAAACTTGTCTTTTAGATCCACGTCATGGGTATTAGATACTGGATGTGCATCTCATATCTGCAATGATTTGCAGGTGCTGACAAGCAGTAGGCGACTGAACAAAGGAGAGGTTGACTTGCGATTGGGAAATGGAGCAAAAGTTGCTGCACTCGCAGTCGGGAAGGTGAACCTCCAGATGCCTACAGGAGCTACACTAGAGCTTGTGGACTGTTATTATGTTCCTTCCATAATAAAGAACATTATTTCCATTTCGTGCTTAATTAAATCTGGATTTGTTGTAAGCTTTGGAAACAATGGATGCTCTTTATTATTAGATGGTAAATTGTTTGCCAGTGGGAGCCTAATGAATGGTTTATATGTTTTAGATATGGTATCTCCTGTGATGTGTGTGGAAGCACCTCTTAAAAGAAAGAGGGGCAATGTGAATCAAGCCTACCTTTGGCACTGCAAACTTGGTCATATTAATGAAGAAAGATTAAAGAAGTTGTGTAAGAATGGATATATTGATCCATTTGATTATGAATCATACACAACTTGTGAATCTTGTCTCATGGGTAAAATGACCAAATCTCCATTTAGTGGACATGGAGTTAGAGCGAATGAGTTATTAGAACTCATACACTCTGATGTGTGTGGACCTATGTCCACACATGCCAAAGGAGGATATTCATACTTCATTACATTCACTGATGATTTCTCAAGGTACGGATATGTGTACTTAATGAAGTACAAATCTGAAGCTTTTGAGAAATTCGTTGAATTCAGAAATGAAGTAGAGAAACAAACTGGAAAGAATATTAAAACTCTTCGATCAGATCGGGGAGGTGAATATTTGAGTACAGAGTTCACACAATATTTGAAGGACAATGGAATATTGTCACAATGGACACCTCCTTATACACCTCAGTTGAATGGTGTAGCAGAAAGGAGGAATCGCACTCTATTAGATATGGTGCGATCCATGATGTGTTTTGCCGGTTTACCCTTATCTCTCTGGGGCTATGCCTTAGAAACTGCTGCGCACTTATTAAATAAAGTACCATCGAAGTCAGTTGACTCCACTCCATATGAGATATGGAAAGAAAAGAAACCAAATCTTAAATCTGTTAAGGTTTGGGGTTGCCCTGCCCATGTTAAGAAACATGACTCAGATAAACTGGAATCAAGAACTGAGAAGTGTAGGTTTGTGGGATATCCTAAGGAAACTTATGGATATTACTTCTACCAGCCTAGCGATCAAAGAGTGTTTGTCGCTAAACATGCTGTGTTCCTTGAGGAAGAGTATATCCTTGAAGGAAACAGTGGGAGCATGGTAGAACTGGAAGAAGTTCTAGAGCCACAACCCATCAGTGTGCCTTCTCAGGTTCCAGAGCAATCAGGTTCACAAACTGTTCGTAGGTCTGGGCGGATACCTATTCAGCCAGATAGATATGTGGGACATATTACTGGTAAGGTATCACATAATGAGGATGATGATCCTAAGACCTACGAGGAGGCAATGAGTGTCATTGACTCTGGGAATTGGCAAGAGGCCATGATATCAGAAATGGATTCCATGTACTCCAACCAAGTTTGGAACTTGGTAGATCCACCAGAAGGTATTGTACCTATTGGATGTAAATGGATCTTTAAAAGAAAGATTGGAGCAGATGGAAAGGTTGATACCTTTAAAGCAAGGCTTGTAGCGAAAGGTTATCGTCAAAGACAAGGTGTTGACTATGACGAAACCTTCTCTCCTGTAGCCATGCTGAAATCCATCAGGATATTACTTGCCATTGCTGCATACTATGATTATGAAATTTGGCAAATGGATGTGAAAACGGCATTCCTCAATGGAAGACTTGAGGAAGAAGTGTACATGACACAGCCTGAGGGATTCATATCCAAAGAATATCCAAACAGAGTATGCAGGCTTTTGAGATCCATTTATGGACTCAAACAAGCATCCCGCAGTTGGAACATAAGATTTGATGAGGCAATCAAATCTTGTGACTTCGTTAAGAACGAAGATGAGCCATGTGTATATAAGAAGATCAGTGGGAGTGCAATTACGTTCTTGGTACTGTATGTAGATGACATACTACTCATTGGGAATGATGTAGGTATGTTATCATCAGTCAAAGCCTGGCTGTCAAAACATTTCTCTATGAAAGATTTGGGAAATGCATCCTACATATTGGGGATCCGGATCTATAGAGATAGATCAATGAGGATGCTAGGCTTATCCCAATCTATGTACATTGACACCATTGTCAAAAGGTTTGGCATGGAGGACTCCAAGAGAGGTCTAATACCAGTTAGACATGGAGTCTATCTCTCCAAGGAGATGTCCCCTAAAACTCCAAAGGAGAGAGAATACATGAGTAGAGTTCCCTATGCTTCTGCCATAGGATCTATCATGTATGCGATGTTATGTACCAGACCTGATATAGCCTATGCTCTAAGTGTTACGAGCAGGTATCAGGCAGATCCAGGTGAGCAACACTGGATAGCTGTGAAATGCATCCTTAAGTACTTAAGAAGGACTAAGGATTTATTTCTGGTCTATGGAGGTGAAGACTTGAAACTAAGAGGGTACACTGACTCTAGTTTCCAGTCGGACAAAGATGACAGCAAATCAACCTCTGGGTTTATCTTTACTCTCAATGGTGGAGCAGTGAGTTGGAAGAGTTCCAAACAAGAAACCACTGCTGATTCAACTACTGAAGCTGAGTACATTGCTGCTGCCGAAGCTTCAAAGGAGGCGGTTTGGATGAAGAAGTTCATCGGCCAGTTGGGAGTTGTCCCAAGTATCTCTGATCCAGTCCCCTTGTTTTGTGACAACAATGGGGCAATTGCACAAGCAAAAGAGCCGAGGTCTCATCAGAAGTCTAAGCACATTCTGCGGCGTTATCACTTGATCAGAGAAATTATAGCTAGAGGAGATGTGATCATAGATAGAGTATCTTCAGCTGATAATATTGCAGATCCACTTACCAAGCCTTTATCTCTAAATGTGTTTGAGCGTCACCTAAGGCTGATGGGGATCAAGCATGTGGGTGATTGGCTTTAAGTGCAAGTGGGAGATTGATAGTAATGTATGCCCTTTAAGCCAATCACATGTGATGTGATGGGACATATATTGTACAATCTTATTCAATGAAAAATGGCATTTTCTTCATTATATTATTAGCACGTTATTCTGAGCATATTTATAATATGATGAAGTCCCTGAATGTGGGCTATGATGTCTGGATCATGATGAGATCATGATAATGAGATCAGACATCTAGATGTTCATATTCTAAATGTTCCTGGTCGTAGGATCTTCGAAGAGGGACTTTGAAGATCCGGATAGACCAGTGCACGTGTTGTTTACTTATGAGATGAGGGTGGTTGATCTCATAACCACTGGTGTGGAGACACCTAGGCACACATGCAGGTGCTCATTACTGAATGAGTCCACTGAACTGACCCGTGCTAGAACACCTGAATGGTAATCATGTTGACTGTCAATCAGGAGGTTCTATTGTATCAGTAACACAGTTGGATCTTAGACCTGAGTCACTAAAGTGTTTTGCATAAATTCCGCTGAGCGTTTGATTGTTGACTTATGAACCTAAGTGTTGTGGTTCTTCATAGTTAACTATTCGGACTCAGTGGGATTCATGTGGAAACACTTAAGTAGGCAACAAGGGATCGTTCACTCTCCACATGTATTAGAAGAGAGAATACTCTATGGACACGTACTTAGAAATCCCTGGCCAGGGTATGTGGCTTCACTGAGAAAAGGGGTTTTCTAGTGAGCTATACTGGTAAGTACGAAGGTCCGTTAGATCAGGGTGGTTTAGGGCTTGACAGTTTGACCATGCCCTTACTCTGATTGGAGTATTGTATGAACGAGGGTCTATAGCTGTGTGGAATCTGATGACGGAAAGGTCCTGTTGGGTTGCATCCCTCCCATAGTCATTTGGGATCACGAGGTATTGCTTGGTGCCATTCGTGATCGGAAAGCCAATTAACCTCGTTAAGAGTTAACGGGTTATATTGAAATTGAGTTGTGAATGGTTCTTAATTTTGATGGGCTAAGAAACCAAATGGACTAATGGGCCTAGAGGGTCACACACATAAGAATGGTTTATCAGACGGTAGAGGACGGGATTTATAGACGTTGTCTGGGTTTTTGTGAAAAACCGCCGGAGTCTATAAATCATCCTGTTGGAAACCCTAATCCCAAGCTAATTAGGGTTTTTCTGTTGGCCGTCCTCCTCCCTCTCCCTCTCCCTTGGGATTTGCGCCCCCCTCTCCATCCCGGTGAAGATCGGTGGATGGTGACGACGAGAAGCGGGCGTCAAGTGGAGATTGCACAGGGAATCCCGTCTCCTCCGACCGTTCGTGTGGATACGTCTAGAGGCCGGACACTTGGACGGCTCACGACCCGACGTGCCTTCGCTCGATCGTCTTCGGGCATTTGGGATTTAATCAATCCCGCAAAGGTATAGAATCGTTCTACCTTCGTCGGGATTCGATCCGGTTTTATTCTATTCTATTTTGATCGCCAGCAACGATATGCATCTTTTGGGTTTCGTTGTTTCCGCTGCTATTCTGATCCAAACCCCAACAGGACGCGCCCGAGGAGGAAGGGCCGCTCCGGGCCCCCGAGGGACCTGAGGGGCCCGATGGCGTGGGAGGAGGTGAACATGGTCCGGTAGGTGCTTCGATCTCTTCCATTTTGGGTTTTGAAGCGAGCCGCGCGAGGGGGAAAGGGTTCGGCGAGTGTTGCACTCAAATGATGGACGCGTCCTAGACAGGGGACGCGTTCCTTTTGACTGATGCGGGACCCCTTTCTTGGTGCAGGACATGGCAAGGACCCTGGGTCTGGCCGATGAGTGGGCGAGTGCGGACGAGCCGAGCCGCGTTAGGAGGGAGAGTCGCGGCACGCGAGGCTCGAGGAGTGGCCCGTACGTCTCTCTGGACAGCAAGGGGGTATACTGGTGCAGGACAGTGCCGACTTCCTGCGGCGGCAGAGAGAGAGCTACGCGGTGCTTCCCCAAGCTGGGGACATGCGTGGCGTCGGTGGCTCGCGCGCCCAACTGTCAGAGACTAGGCGGCAGCTGGCCGTCGCTCAACATGAGTTGTCGCTCCTGGTAAGTTATGTGCCGCACTTTTAACTTCAGATTTTGGAGTTTCACTGATGACCGTTGTTTATTTTGTTCCAGCGTGCCCAGCAGACAGCGACGGTGGGAGTGGCTGGCAGATCTTCCAGCTCATCGGCCCCTTTTCTTGAGATTGCCTCCCTCCGGGAGCAACTTGCCGGTGCGGTGGCCCGCGCGACCCGGGCGGAAGAGGAGCGTGACGCCTGGGTGGCGACTGTAGCGGAGCTGCGGCATCGCGGTGAGGAGAGACCTTCTCCAGACATCCTGGAGTTAAGGGTTCTTCTGCAGATGATGAGGAGAGAGGCAGAGAGAGAGAAAGCTGAGAGAAGGTCCGAGCGACAGCGGGATCTGACCGAGAGGAGGGCCTTGGAGGCCCAAGTGAGGGAGCTCCAGCTGGGCCTTCAGGCCGTCGTGCAGAGGCTAGGAGGGATGGAGACGCGCTACGAGAGAGCGCGAGAGTTCGGGGAGCGACTCCGCCAGTCCGGTCGCTTTGCCGCCAGCGGCTTCTTTGCCACGCCAGGGGAGGAGCAGCGAGTCACTGCTGCGGAGCAGGCGCCCAGAGGCGAGGCAGGTGCTACTGCACGGGGATCCCGGAGGCTTCTGAGGGACCCTCACCTCGGGGGAGAGGAGGAGAGTGCCCAGAGATATGAGTGATGGTGAGGATTGGCGAGCTAGTGGACCCGCCACCTCTCTATGATTGTAGTGTTTGTGGCAGCTTATGTAGAATTATGAATGGAGTGATTTGATTTTCTGCTGTTTATTTATTCTTTTGTGCGTTCCTTCTTCCCTACACTTCCTTTCCTTTGCACTGTTCCCATGTGATGGGTCTGCCGAGACTCCGCCCCGAGCGGAGAATCGCGTCTTGTTGTGACCATTTTCCACGGGAATCTGCCGTCGAAGTCAATAATGACGGCCCTAGTTCCTTTTCCCGAATGCTGTGTCAAATTTTGCGGACGTCCTCCAAATCATGATAGGGTATCCCTAGACAACATAGGGGCTATTCGTCGTATTCTTCGTCCAGTCAATCACCCTGTGCGCGCGGTGAAGTGACACACGGGACCGCATGGCAGGTGCCTCATTGCGAGGGCTATCATCAACAGGTGATGGAGGTAATCTTGGCCCGCACTCCTTCCGTTTCTATAAATTCTTGTCCCTTTTATTTTCCCAGGTATATCGAGAGCTAACTCGAGGAGCACAATTTCTTACGGGAGAGGAGGAGTTCAAAATTCTGAGAGTTGGATGGAGGGCGGATCTTCCCATTCCTCGAAGAGAAGCAGGTCCAGTGGTAGTAGTTCCAGGAGGCTTTCAGACCTTGAAGGGCACTTCAGCGAAAGGGCCCAATCACAACTCGTAAGCCAAGTTTTCTTGCCCTTTTCTCATTCTTTCTTCCTTTCTTCTGACCAAACCTCACCCCCATTCCTTGTATGTGTAGGTTGTGATGAAATCACAAATCTTATGGGAGTTGGTAGTAGCAGCGTACAGGGGCCTCCCATATTTTCAGAAGGCGAGGCTAGACGTGATGGGATTTGGTACCTTCCTTCGGATCGAGCCGATCCAACTTGAGCTAGTCCTGATCCAAGCCATGTGTGAGAGATGGGACCCAGTGAGCCGGGCATTCCTGATGCCCTGGGGGCACATGGTGCCCAGCTTGGAGGATGTGGTCCGGATCACAAGCCTGAAGGTAGAGGGCGAGGCAGTGACCGGAGTCACTTACGCGGACTACAGAGAAGGTGCCCAGAAGTTACTGGGTTTGGACCTGGATGGTCAGAAAAACAGGTCGGTAGCTAGGGCGTCCCTGATGGATGTATTAGGGCTCACCGACACTCGTCGGCGGGACGATGAATCCTCAGAAGAGTTCATGGAAAGGATAGAAATAGGATGCTGCACCGTGTACTGCACAGATTTCTGCGACTGGGAAAGATGCAACATAGATTTGAGGAGATTTCTCCTCTTCCTTTTGGGGAGATTGGTACTGGGCTCGAAAGGGGACGGTATCCAATGTTGCTTCCTGGAGCTGCTGTCAGACCTTGAAAGAGTAGGGTATTATGCCTGGGGAGCCGCCATGCTGGCACACTTGTTTGCAGGCCTATTCCAAGAAACGGATCGTGAGACGACTGTGAGTGGTTTCACACCATTCATCCAGGTATTTTTTTGGTTTTGCTTGTTTTGTATTTTTTTGTGTTTTTGCAAAGTTCTGATGGCCTGCGCCGAGCAGCTGTGGAGCTATTATTACCTCCCTATGGGGAGAGCTCGGCATTGGCGACCTGCGATGGTGCTGCTAGCCAGGCGGTGGGAACCCATCATGAGTGCGGCACCCCTAACCTACCAACTGATGGTGCTAAGGCGAGAGCTACAGGAGTTCCCTGCAGCGATGGTAAACTGGAGACCCTACTCAGACATGGTCGACGCCGACCAGCCGTGGGTTCTAGCAAGTCGTGCCCGGTTCGGACGGGAACTATGGATGCACTGCCTGAATGAAATCGAGCCGCTTCGGCTACGATTAGTTATGAGGACTTTAGGACTGGCTCAAGAATGGGTGGATTCAGCTGCGCCACCTCGTGTCGGGAGAAAGATGCGGGGACCGGCGTCCTGCATTGACTGGCGCGTGCGATTCCCCGAACAGTATGAGGACTGGCAACGGGGTGGCACGATTGTAGAATCACAGGCGCGGGATAGCGAGGACTACTTGCGTCTATATAGGACAAAGTACGTAGAGCGGCTCCAACCCCGGGGACTTGTAGAGGTAGGTTTCCCCTTTTTCTTTTTTCTTCTTTCTCCTTTTTTGGTTTTTTTTGGTTTTCCGGTGGAAATGCTGACTCGTATGGCTGCAGGATGTCCGGGATGCCATGATAGCGAATTTACGAACTCGCTTGGCAGAGATGGAACAACAGTTGGGCGATGCCCGCGGAGCTACGAGCGCCTTGGTAGGTGTACAGTATGTTCCTAATTAAAATCCCAGATTCCAGATTTTGACTGCTAATTCACGCGGTCGTAGCATGCCCAGATTGGCGCGGCTTCCCCAGCGATGGGAGTGGGTGGTGCCTCTTCCAGCCTGTGGATTCCTACCTCCGAACTTAACTTGCTTCATGAGAAACTTGCTCACGCCACGCAGCGTGCTGCGGAGGCAGAAGGGATGCTCCGTATACAGGTAAAAGTTTCAGCGTTGAGTTCTTCTTATTTATGCCTTATCGTGTATCTGAGATGGTACACTTGGCAGGAAAAGGAGACGGAAGAAGCGCTTGGCCAAGCTGCGCAAAAGGAGGCTAGGATAGCAGAACTGGAGAGGGAACTGCGGCGTCATCCTGATGACGACTCCTCTAGGGATGCTGTGGAACTGAGGATCACTCTCCAGTTAGAGAGGGAAGACCGCGAGAGAGAACGTGCAGAGAAAGAAAGAGACGCAGAGAGAGAAAGAGCCAACAGATTGACTGAAAGGGAGGAACGAAGGGCCATGGAGGCCCAACTATTCGAACTCCGAATCAGCCTTGGCCTTGCTGAACAGTGGCTGAGAGATGGTGAGGAGCGCTACCGAAGAGCACGAGAGCGTGGCTTTCGTGTTGGTAGCTTCTCTACTGCTTCCGTAGATCAACGCCGAGATGCGGGAATAGGAAGAGGAGTACAGAGCGGTAAGAGTACCGCTTTTCGTAGTTGGGTAGCACCTTTGAGAGTGTTTTGCCCGGGGAGTAGTGGGACGAGTAATGCAGAGAGAGAGGGCAGAACTTGATGTAATTTTTTTTGGTTTTTGGAATAAAACACAAGGTTTGGTTTGTTTGGTTTTCACCTTTGCTTCTGTTGCCTGAATCCCTGCACACATCACTGAAATAAACAAATCAAAATTTCTGTTCTGACTTGGCCCCTTGCTCAATAAGCAAATGGTCACTGTGACTGTCCTTGATAACTGGTCAAGGGGCCAAGCCTTTATTTAACGAAGGTAAGGGAAAGATGCGGTGATGATAAATACGACAGGCAAGCACACGAATGCAAGCGGTATTAAAAGTGAGATGCTGCACGCAAATGTAATCATGCAAAATTGATTTGTTTTCTTTTTTATATTTGATATTTTTTTTGTTTTATCATAAAAATATTTTTTTTGTTTGCAAATATGTACATTTTCTCTTTTCCATTTTTTTTGCTTTTATCATTTCAAAAAAAATTTTTTTTTTATTGCTAATGCCCGGCAAGCACCCAAATGGCACCTGACCTTCGTGAGAACATGGGTTTCTTACTAACCTCCCAAGTATCCTAAGTGCACATCTAGGTTGATTTGGGCCTCTAGACCCCTCGAATGATGATCCCGCCGGCTAAGACTTACCCTGATGACAATACCGTCATGCCATGCTTAGGCTCCCAGTCGCTTCCGACCACAGGGATTCACCCAAAAGGTGTTTGAGGTAAATGATTTGTCCGACCCGGGTCTATTTCCTCACAACTCTAGATGGTATATGATGGAACACCCTGGAACCCTAACGACCAACCGCGCGACGCTGACCCGGAATCAGACGCCGTCGCACCCATAGGTGACGCGCTTGCATTGGCCCAAGCCCGAGGTTAAACAAGAAGACATCAAGGTGGTAAACAGGGGTCTTGACCAGCCAGAAACACGTAGACTCTTTCACAGCGATAGCTTTTGCTTTTCAAAGTAGGCAACCAAATGTGTATATTAAAATAAGGTCGCAGACCCTAGGCTGTTTTCACCCTTCAGAAACTCCATCGAACCTTCATCTTTAGAGGGAGAAGGAAGAGCGTAGGGGATAAACCTCCTGAGAGGACCGGCAAAGCTGTTAACCCGGCGAGCGAATAAGGGCCCATTAACTCTTTCCTTTCGGATAGCTTCGGACCAAATCTTGAGCATTTACATTCCACGGCCCCCTTTGTGGATTCAGACTTTTGCTTTGAGGGGTTCCGTTTATCGCACCAGACACAGTCACGACCAGGCTTTTCTCTTGATTTTGATTTTGTATTTCTTTTGGTGAGGGAGATATAGTCGTTTGACGTTTGTGGGCTCCCTTTTTGTATGCCTGCGGGGACACTGCCCTCTTCTCGTGCTCTGATCGATGCTCGAGGAAATGGATCCTACTCTTGCCTTTGGGTTTGAGTTTCGGTTTCTCATGCTCAGCGTTTTAAGGGCGCCGACTGTCTCATTTGGTCGAAGAGAAAAGAATAAAGATTACAGCTTCCGGAGATCTTCTAGGTGTGGCCCTACCATAGGTGATGCTACCAACTTTTTTGAATAAAATACATAAGTGAACACATGTTAGCTTCCTTCGAGCGAGCATAGGCCGACGTGGCCGGACAGGGATCTCCACGGTTCTGGCAAACCAAGACACGGTGCCTACCAAGCCTTAATGGGCCCTATCCTAACATGAAGGTTAAATGCAGGGACTTAACTATATGGTGACTGCCGGGCATCGGCATTTTGAATTTTCCATATTTTTAGTGGTTTTCAATATTTCTTTGTTTTTGATGTTTTTTATCTTTTCATCATTTTTTTTGTTTTGTGCTAAGGGTAGTATTTCTTAAGATAAAGCCCATTCCAAGGGTGGGATAACTCGGTCCCTTCGGCGTTGACTAGCTTGTAGGCGTTGCCAGGGTACACGGCTTGAATTACAAATGGTCCTTCCCAATTGGGTTGGAGTTTAGAACGCGGACCTCCAGGTTTGACAAAAATTCTTTTTACGACCATCTCACCAACTTTGAATTTTCTCTCAACGACTTTCTTTTGGTAAAAGTGAGCGAGTCTATTTTGATACACACGCGCGTGTTCGGCAGCGGCCAGTCGCTTCTCATCCAAGAGTTCCAACTGGGCGAGGAGTGAATTACGACGATCATCGAGGGGAAATTCCTCATCCAATTGTACCCTGAGAGAAGGGATCAGAGTCTCATATGGGACTACCGCTTCCATACCATAAGTAAGGGCAAATGGAGTCTGCCCGGTGGGGGTACGGATTGAAGTGCGATAGGCCCATAGAGCTTCGATAAGCTTTTCTGGCCAGTCTGAAAACTTACTAGACTCGCAGATTTTTTTGATGATTTTGAGCAATGTTTTATTGGTGGCCTCCGCTTGGCCGTTACCTTGTGGGTAATATGGCGATGAATGATGCAATGCAATTGCGTACCTTTTGCAGATGTCCTGTAGGTCCTGAGAAATGAACTGTGGCCCATTGTCGGTGACGATCGTGCTTGGGATGCCGAATCTGGCGAGAATGTTCTTCATGATGAACTTACAGACTGTTGACGTCTTGATTTCCGCGTAAGCTTCGGCTTCGGCCCATTTGGTGAAATATTCCGTCGCAGTAAGGATGAAAGATTTCTGCTTGGTGAGGGAATTGGGATCACCTAGGGGACCAATGATGTCGAATGCCCACATGGAGAAAGGCCATGGGGAGGATATTGGATGAAGTGAGGAAGATGGTGAATGTATTTTATCGGCGTGAAGTTGACACTTGACACACCTACGGACATAGACAGCACAATCTTCTTCCATAGTGGGCCAATAAAAGCCTTGGCGAATGATCTTCTTGGCGAGCATCTGACTATTTACGTGGCCACCGCACACACCCGAGTGCGTCTCTTCTACACATTTCCAAACCTCGTCGTCGCCAAGACATCTTAACAGAATACCAGTAAGGCTCCTCCTATAGAGTAGACCTCCAACCAAAGTATATTTTTGAGCCACCCTTCTTATGGCTTTCTTGTCCTCTGTGGTGGCCCCTTCAGGATAAGACTGATCTTGGCAGTATTTGACAATTTCATAGAACCATGGTTTCTCTTCATCAGCCAGTTCTTCTTCGGCCTCTGCCAACATGATTTCCCTCTTTTCAAGAATATCTTCCTGCATGATCTTCCTTGCTATCCTGTCTTTGATATTTACGTAGGAGGCATCATCGATTGCAGGGGCGTGAAGTTTATAGATGGAAATGGACTTAAACCATCTTCCTAGAGGGAACCTTATGGATGATGCCAACGAGGCGAGGACATCGGCGAGAATATTCTGATGACGAGGGACATGAACAAAGATCAGTTTGGTGAATAGTTTGGCAAAGGCAGCAGTGAGTTCTTGGTATGGCTTGAGTTTGGGATCGCGAGTGCAATATTTAGTGAGCACCTGGCGAAGGATGAGTTGACTATCACCTACGACTCGCAATTCAGTGATACGAAAAGAATGAGCGAGTTCTAGGCCAGCTAGAAGGGCTTCATATTCAGCTATATTGTTGGTGACTGGAAATTTGAGTTGGTATGCCAATGGGAATGTGAGGCCTTCAGGCGACAGGAGGGCGATGTCGATTCCTCTCCCTTGAGAATTCAGAGCTCCATCAAAATATAGCGTCCACATTGGCTCATCTGATTGGTTGATGGACATTAGTTCCTCATCTGGAAACTCTGATTGGACGGGATCGAACTTGGGGAGAGGATGGTGAGCGAGATGCTCGGCTATGGCATAGCCTTTAATCGCCTTTTGCTGGATGTAGGTGATGTCGAACTGAGAAAGAAAACTTTGCCAGCGTGCTAGCCTATCCGTAAGGACGGCTTTCTCCAGAAGGAATTTGATAGGATTCATCCGAGCAATCAAGTGGACCTCATGAGCCAAGAAGTAGTGTTTCAATTTCTGCACTACCCAAACGAGGGCAGCACAGGTTTTCTCCATCCCGTTCCTTGCCTTCTTCATCAGCTTGTGCGAGGACGGCTCCCACGGAGTCATCCAAGACTGAGACGTAAAGGATCAGAGGATTTCCTGGTTTGGGTGGAATGAGAACGGGTGGATTAGCCAGATATTCCTTCAACCCTTCAAAAGCTTTCTGACATTTAGAATTCCAGTGGAATTCTACTCCTGGCTTGGTCAATTCGTAGAGAGGTCTACACCTTTGTGAATGTTGAGACACAAACCGACGAATAAACTGCAACCTCCCGATTAAACCTCGGACTTTCCTCAAATTCTTGGGAGGCGGCATATCCCTGATGGCCTTAGCTTTGTCGGGATCTATCTCGATCCCTCTTTTACTCACAATGAACCCCAGCAATTTACCCGACGACACACCAAACACACACTTTTTCGGGTTCATTTTCAATTGGAACTCTCTTGACCTTTGCAAGACCTTAGCCAAAACTTCTGGATGTTCCATCCTGGTCCTTGATTTCACCAATAAGTCATCCACATACACTTCCAG
The DNA here is from genome assembly GCA_022559845.1 of Amorphophallus konjac. Taxonomy (NCBI): domain Eukaryota; kingdom Viridiplantae; phylum Streptophyta; class Magnoliopsida; order Alismatales; family Araceae; genus Amorphophallus; species Amorphophallus konjac. The sequence continues at coordinate 122,877 of JAHNEJ010002047.1, forward strand.
ATATATGTGCATCATGTCATGAAATATGGCCATCATCGCTCTTTGGTAAGTAGCTCCAGCATTCTTTAACCCAAACGGCATGACCACGTAACAATATGTTCCCCAAGGGGTAGTGAATGACGTCTTCTCCTGATCCTCTTCTGCCAAACGACTTTGATTGTATCCTGAAAATCCATCCATGAAAGAGAGGGTTTCGTAGCCTGCCGTGTTATCAATCAGCACATCAATGTGAGGTAAGGGAAAATCATCCTTTGGACACGCGCGGTTAAGGTCCCGGAAGTCGATGCAAATCCTGACTTTCCCATCTTTTTTCATGACCGGGATAATGTTCGCCACCCATTGAGGATAAAGGACGACTCTAATGAACCTGGCTTTGTGGAGCTTATCGACCTCTTCCTTCATTTTCAAAGCCATCTGAGGGTGGAAACGCCTTAACCTTTGTTTTACCGAGATGGACCCTGGTTTTAGGGTTAAACGGTGTTCGACCAAGGTTGAATCCAGACCCGGCATATCCTCGTAGCTCCATGCAAACGTGTCCTTATATTCCTTGAGGACCTCAATTAATGCCTCTTCTTCATAGGGTGGTAGGTTGTCACTTATGAGGATGATCCTAGGGTCTTCCTCAGTTCCCAAGTTGACTTCTTTGGTGGATTCTTCTACGGCGGTTGACGGCTCGTCGAATCTCCTCATTCCACTAGCGTATGCACCCGCCGCATCCTCATATTCTTCACCCTCATCTTCAGTGGGGCATTCTTCATCCGTGATCTCGTAGACTCCATACCCTTCATCAGATGCACAGTCGCCCTCGCATTCTATTTCGGGTAGCTGGATGGGATTTTCTAACAACTGGGGAATGACAAGAAGGGCCTGACACCTGGCGGCCAAATCCAGAAGGAATCGACGAGGGATCTGCCTCCCCTTGGACTTCTTCCTAGGTACTACCCTCGGCCTATCATTCCTAGATTGACTGACAATATTTACAGAAGAAGAGGAAGACGAAGAGGATGGTGTAGAATGTACAGGAGAAGACCCCTCAGAGGAGGGGTAGAAAAGGTCGCTCATCGGACCTTGGACGGGTGGTCCGCAAGGCGGTACGCACCCGTGGGAGATGTAGGAGGTTTCCTCAACGAAGATGTGTTGTTGGGGAGTTTGAAAATTGACGTTTTTTTTTCGTTTTCATTTTTAATGACAAAGCAGTGAAAAGAGATTGGAGGAGAGAGAAAAGGGGTTATGGCTAGAGGATTGTGAGGCTCATAGAGCAGATCATGGTTGAAGACCTGGCGCGGGTTGAAAAGCCCGCGCAGGTATGTAAGCAAAGAAGGGGACCTGGGAAGATCATCAGACAATTGTCTGGCCCAGGAAGAAGATATCAGCAAAGGCTGAGACGAGTGGATGGAGAGGATGGCGGCTAATGAGCCGTCGACGGTAATGTTGAGGACGGATGAAGATCCGTCGATGACAGAGTCCTTCTGGCGAGGACGAGGATAGTTTGGAACCTTAGCAAGAGTGGTAATATTCTCTGGTATTTCGGAGATCAATGGTGGTCCTTCAAGCTGCGGAGACGAGAACATCCTTTCCAGTGCAACGGAAATGTCCCGTATGTCGAACCATTTGTCCCACTCGCATTCCGGATCCTTGATCTTGCCTCTTTTGGTGATCCTCGGACATTTTTCAGCCAAATATACAGCATGTGATCCCTCATATGCTTCTCGTGGGTGATCTCCCATCTGAACAACGGGCCCTCTGTTGAAGTGGTTTGATAGAGTCCACGTGAGGGGCTTCCAATCTGCCTTGAGCGGTCCTTTGAAGCCTAGGCCAAACCTACGGTTCGGCCTAATTTCTTTTGGCGGCTTGAGCATACCCTGTAACTGTGCGCCCAGACCTTTTCCCTGTTGATAGCCGATGTTCCTCATAATCTCCCAACCTTTAGAGTGAAAAGGGAGACATGATGTTGTGGTTGCCCTGACCGGCTCCTTTGGTGCTAGTGGAACATGAGATGGATCACGTACGTCCAGCAGTGACAATATGGGCCGATGAGACGGCCAAACAGAAGGCAGAGAGGAGTTGATAGCATCCACTGTGTGAAGGACAGGTGTACTGACCACTTTAATAATTCTCCCATTGTAAGGAAACTTCATGCACTGATGGTTGGTGGAAGGCACAGCGTCCATGGCTTCGATGTAAGGGCGACCCAGTATAGCCTTGAATGTGGGGTCCATGTCGAGGACATGGAATTCCGTGGGAATTGACATGGGGCCTAGTTCTGCCTTCAGAATAATCATCCCCTGCGGTGGCCTTTTGCTATTGTCATAAGCCGTGACCGTGATCGAGGAAGGTCTTATTTGTTCCTCGTTGACCCCACACAACTGAAGAGTGCTCATGGAGATCACATTTATGGACGCACCCGTGTCCACAAGACACGGGTTTATGGATACCCCATTAATTTTTATTGAAATGCACAATGCATATTTCCGAGCTTCCTTGGGAGCGAGCTCGTAGTTGTGGAACATGATGGCCGGTTGTGTGTCTGTTGGGGTCAGGACGGTCGAAATCTTTTCTACAGGGAGGTCCTCGTTCACCATGACCCTTTGAAGGTACTCCATTAAGGCTGCCTGGTGGGATGTGGATCTTTGAAGTAGCTCCAGGATGGAGATCCGAGCAGGTGTCTTATCTAGGTGTTTAATAGATCATACTGTGTTCCAGGGATAGCTCTTTCTGGTTGTTCTCCATCATCCTTCTCTGGCTGAGATAGCTCAGGATTCTGACTGTTGTGGGGGAAAACCCTGTGGAAAATCCTTCCACTCCGGAGCACCATTGCCTGCGGCTTTTGTACCTCTGTGGGGGTAGCAGTGGTTTTAACAGGGGTTTGAGGGGTAGTAGTGGAGGAATGGTTGATGAAGCAGGGGTGATGACGGGAGCAGGGATTCTGATGAGGGGTTTGTTAGGTGGAGGCATGGTGGAGGTAGAGGGGATATCGCGCGGATTATGAAGGATAAGGGGTCTGGAAGGTGGAGGCGGAGGCAAAGTGGAAGTGGGTAAGGTTTGAAACGGGTAATGGTTTTGAGGTGGATGGTGGGTGATGAGTGGTTTTGAAGGCATTAGTGGTGATGTGGTGGAGAAGGACGGGGTTATGTATGGTTGACGGATGATAAGGGGTTTAGAAGGCGTAGGGGTAAATGTGGTAGAGGTGGATGGTAAAGTGGGGGAGTGAGAGAAGGTGAGAGGGTGTGAAGGCGTAGTGGAGAGTGTCGGTTGATAGGAGGTCGGGGTACGGATGAGAGGGCGTAATGGTAGTGGAAATGGTGATGGTGATACTGACGCGGGTTGATGAGAGAGAGGTGCTACCCGGGCAAGGCAAGGGTGTTGCATGATGATAGGGTTGGAGGTAGAAAGAATGGAGGTACTTTCCCGGTGCCACACCTGCTCTCTCCCGACTTCCGGGAAGGAGGAGATGGGGTTAACCTGATGATTGGGCTGTTGGTGCTCTGGTAATGGATTCTGGATTATTCCCATGTCGGGCTGTTGTTGTGGGGCCTGCTGAGGCTGTTGTTGTTGTTGTGGTTGCTGCTGCTGCTGCTGTTGTAACTGCTGCTGTGGCCTCTGAGGAGGTCTCCTAGCCTTGAGAGCCGCGACGTACCGTCTCATCTCATCCCAATCTATTTGATGTTCATCATTCATATCATGGATGTAATCTTTGAAATGGAAGCAGTAATCCACTGTGTGTCCCGGCTGCCTGTGGTAGACGCAGTATTTGGAGGTATCAACATTGGGGGGCCACGCGGGCCTTTCTCTGGGTAGGGCGAGTTGGTTTGATGCCATGAGGGCATTAAAAATGTCTGCTAAGGTTTCCGGCAATGGTGGATAGTAGGCTCTTTTGGGACCGAGCGGCCTCCTTTGTTGCTGTTGGGGACCATAGTTCCCCGGGGGTGGAACTTGGTTGTACTGAAGCGGTGGTTGTTGTTGCTGAGGTTGTGGTTGTTGTTGCTGGGGTTGGCGCAATGGAGGCATATTATCCTGGGGTGGATTATTTTGGGGTGGAGGACGAAGAGGGAAAGGACCTGGTTGAAGGGGAAGTCGGGGCATTTGTGGAGGCCTTGGGTTGACTGCATAGTTGGCATTGTTGACCGCACTGACTTGCTCATTTGTCACGACCCCTTCTGTGGCTCCGCCCGGGACACCAGCGCCTGTCTTTCTGACCACTTTGGGCTTCGGCGACTCAAACATGTTCATGATGGGGGAGTCTTTTAGCTGGGTTTGGATGTATCGGGCCCTTTCATAGAGTTCCTCCATTGTAGTAAGTTTATTCATGGCCAGGACATGTCTGAACTGTGGGGTTGCATTAGACACAATCATCTTCACTTGTTCGGGCTCGGAGAGGGTATCCCTTATTCTTTCCGCCAGAGACCTCCATCTATCAGCATATCGGACAAAATCCTCGTCGGGTTTCATCTTTTCGGCCACTAGGTCGGTAATGGAGAGTGAGGGACCGACCCTATCCCTATATTTCTGCAAGAACCTTCTCTGGACTATTTCAAAATTCTCGGCCTCGCGGGGCTCCAGAGAATAGAACCACTCAAGCGCGGGACCATCCAATGATCTCCGAAAGAGGTATGCCAGGGACCTCTGATCGTTTTGCCAGTAAGAGGACTCATACATGAAATCCTTGAGATGAATGAATGGGTTGCCGGTACCATTGTATCTGCGGTACGTGGGCATTTCGGAGGGAGGAAGATGAATGACGGGAAGGATTGGCAAAGCAACCTCCGGGGTGGCTTTCACGTCCACCATCCTTCTCAGATTTTGAAACTGCTCGTCCATGCGGTTGAACCTATTGAGGAGCGATTGGGCGAGCTCCTCTGGGGGTGAAGGTGGCACTTGCCACTGGGGGAGAAACTGTCTCCCGGAGACTTGAGGGGGGAACCCTGAATGAGAGGGAGCTGTCGGACCGCCGACAGTTGGCCCTGGCTGAAGCGGCGTGTGGGGAACAACGGGAGTTTGAGATTGTGACGGGAACTGGAATGAGGGTGGTTGTTGGCTCGCTTGACCTTGAAGCGAGGGAGACTGGATGACTTGCGCCAATGAAGGAGATGGAATGGCCTGCACGGACTCTTGGAGAGGTGCGATGGCCGGAGTTGATTCCTGGGGCGTGGGGGAAACAGATTTCCCCTTTAGAATGGCCTGGAAGGCCCGGAGCTGTTCAGAGGTAAGCTCCGTGTTGGCGAGGACGCCCAGTAAGGAAGAGATATCCTGTGGTAGGGACGTGTCCCCAGCAATAACCTGCACCTCATGTGAGGGGTCATGAGAAGGACCCGAGTCCATAGCATAGACTCGCGGGTCGGCTGTCAAACCACGACTAGGGTGGTTTTCCTCAGAAGACTCGTGAGACATGCTCACAGTTTTCCCAGAACGCAAAAACATACACTAGCAAGTAGGTAGCAGAGATTATCAAACAAGTGGATGCCTTTACGCCCCTTTTTTTGTGTTTTGATTTTGATGATTTTTTGTATTTTTAGCGAGATCCGAAGTTCACACAAAATGGGGACCCTAGTTTATTTTTGTTTCACCGCCGTGTCAGCTAGGGTCTCTCATCTCACCACGAATGAAATGACTAACTCCGGGGAACTTCAATGGTACAACCGGCCCAGTGAACGAAGAGGAGATTCTTCGATGTCGGGGACTTACGGAGGTCCCAGTGTAGGAGATTCTAGTCCGTTGAGAGGAATTCCCAAACGGAGAGTCCTTCCTTCACCGGGAAAGGGTGATCCTCAAAAAAATAAAAAAAGGATAGAAAAGAGGAATGGATGTATGCAATGGAATGCTGACAGATATATGGAGTGGGAAAACAACAGAAATAACAGACATATAATAAACAAAGAACCAATCAAAACTGACGGTGCTGCCGTGAGCACAACGGGGGCGCGCGCGGGCGCGAAGGTGGAGAGGCACGGATGGTGCCGAACTTGCAAGGGTAGCCGAAAGGAAGCAGTAGAGGTCCCACCGTGATCGCCAATCTGTGAGCGACGTCACGCGGTTCGGGGAAGAGCGGAGAGGACGCGGAGCGCGCGCGGGCTCCTCTTTTCTTTCTTTTGGTGTTTGTTTGCTGCAACACAGAAATAAGAGAAGAGAGAGAAGGGGCCACCACGGGAGATTGCTCCGGCGGGGCGAGCGGGACAAGTATGATATAGCAAAATATGGGGTTTAAACGGCCATAGCGGGAAGTGACTCGCCGCGGCCTCGGGGGGACGGGAATGGTGCAAAAATTAAATAACAAGAATTGAAACGGCCATTGGGGAAGTGACTCGCCGCGGCCTCGAGAATATGAACAGATAATAAGATGACAGAATATAGAGAGAATACAAAGAGCCGGAATTTAAACGGCCATTGGGGAAGTGACTCGCCGCGGCCTCGAGAACACAAACAGATAAGAATATAACGTATAAGAACGTGAATTTAAACGGCCATTGGGGAAGTGACTCGCCGCGGCCTCGAGAACACGAATAGATAAGAACATAACATATAAAAACGGGAATTTAAACGGCCATTGGGGAAGTGACTCGCCGCGGCCTCGAGGATATGAGCAGAATATAACAGAGTATAAGAGAATATAAGAACGGAAATTTAAACGGCCATTGGGGAAGTGACTCGCCGCGGCCTCGAAAATAAGATGTGATCGCCAGGGGCCGAAAGACCCCAAAATAAGAAAGTGATCGCGCCTACCTCAAGAGCGGGAGATGGCGGGTTGCTTCTTCCTCTCCCTCCGGCCGGCCGACGGAGAGGGCTTTCCTCGGCTACCCTTGCAAAACAACGACAAACAAATGACAAGTAGATTAGAAAGATGGAGGTGTAGTATTCAAATCCTTGCGATAAAAATAACGAAATGATGGCAAGACACACACCTGGTTGGTGTTATCTTTTAAACCCCTCTCGGACTCGAGTAGGAGGAAAATGAGATGATGGATGCAAGAAGTATAAAAGAAGAGGCGCCCTTATGAAGGGGGATAGAGGATGCGAGATGATGAATGCAAAAGAGCTACGAAGAGAAAGGGGAAGAAAAGACTTATTGGATGAGCCGAGGGTGAAATCCGGCGGAGCTCCGGCAGCGTGGGGACGACGTGGAAGCGCGGTGGATGAAGACGACCTTCCTCTCGCGAGCGTAAGCACCCGAGAAGCCAGCAGAACCTCCACCTACGAAAGAGCCCACGGGTTAGAAAATGACTCCGTAGCCTCTGGGCTCCGGCAGCCTATCGGATCACTTCGAAGCTCTCCCAGAACTGAGGGGGTGGGCCTCTATTTATAGGGCTCCGGAGGGTGGAGGCGTCCAGGACCCTGGACACCTCCATCAGGGCCGAAATAATATTTTATTCTATTTTTATATATTTTTTAGAATACTTTTGTGGAGGCGTCTAGGGTCCCGGACGCCTCAAACAGGTCCACCGAAAACCGACGACGGCCGCACGCGGTTTGGCACAACGCGTGGTTTTGTGAGCGGCGCCTCGTGATTCAGAAATGGGCGCGTCCAGCTGACTGGACGTCTCTATAATTTAGATTTTTTCACACACGACAAACTATCGTTCGGTGGCCGGCGCCCGTGAGGGAGTTAATGGAGGCGTCCAGGGGCCTGGATGCCTCCAAAATATATTATTTTATTTATGTTTTGTCTTTTTATACCAGGGCTAGCAATTTAATTTTTTTATTTATTTTTTATGGAGGCGTCCAGGAGCCTGGACGCCTCCATTAATATATATATATTATTAATTATTTTTTGTCTTTTTTATGCCAAGTGGCATTTTATAAATATTTATTATTATTAGTTTTTATGGAGGCGTTCCGGGGTCTGGACGCCTCCATTAATATATATATATTTTTATTTATTTTTGGGCCCTGAGAAAAATAATAAAATAATAAAATAAATTAAAAAGATGGGGGCGTCCAGGGGCCTGGAAGCCCCCATTAAGACCCACCCGGGTCCTCAAATCAGGCGTCGGCGACCGCCCGGTAGACCCCCCTTCTTGATTCCGGAACCTCCTGATGCGTTCGACTGGTGTTGATGCCGTCCGAATGCCGTGACGAGACGATTCCGGATGCCGAAAAAGGTAGAAGAAGACCCGAGAAAAGGAAGCACTCGAGTGATTCAAAATGCGTAAGCCGTTGCGGGGCGTTGTATAGTAATATGAGACTTTCTCAGGAGACGTCAGGAATGGCGTGTCTACAGGGTCCACGAAAATGCCATCACCAGAAATCACGTGCCCCAGAAAGTGCACCTCGCCGAGCCAAAACTCACACTTGCTGAGCTTCGCATACAACTGGTGATCTCGCAACGTCTGCAGCACCACACCCAAATGGTACGCGTGCTCCTCGGCAGACTGCGAATAAATAAGGATGTCATCCACGAAAATGACCACGAACTGGTCCAAATACGGATGAAACACCCTCTGCATCAAATCCATGAAGACTGCTGGGGCATTGGTGAGCCCGAACGGCATCACCAAAAACTCATAATGCCCGTACCTCGTACTGAATGCAGTCTTCTCCACATCGGACTCGCGAATCCTCAGCTGATAGTAACCGGACCACAAATCAATCCGCGAGAACACTCGCGCAGACTGAAGCTGGTCGAATAAGTCATCAATCCGCGGCAACGGATATTTATTCTTAATGGTCACTTCATTCAGCTGTCGATAGTCAATGCACAACCGTAGACTACCGTCCTTCTTCTTCATAAATAACACAGGCGCACCCCAAGGGGAAAAGCTAGGATGAACATACCCCTTGTCCAGCAGCTCCTGCAACTGCGCCCTCAACTCCCTCAACTCAGCGGGGGCCATACGGTAGGGAGCCTTCGCCAAAGGTCCCGTACCAGGCACAACCTCGATCACAAAATCGATCTCCCGCTGGGGAGGTAATCCAGGCAACTCCTCGGGAAAGACGTCGGGAAACTCGCACACCACCGGAATGTCCTCAACATTCGGTTCCATTTGGTCAGACACAACCACGGACGCGAGAAAACCCTGACAACCAGAATCAAGTAACCGACGGGCTCGAATAGCAGAAATGAGGAATCGAGAAGAGGTGGAACGGATACCTTGGAAATAGAAGGTCCGCTTGCTCGGATGCTGGAAGTAGACCCTCTTCATTCCACAATCCACCACCGCTCCATGAGTCTCAAGCCAGTCCATGCCTAGAATCACATCATAATCCCGAAGCTGCAACGCGTACAACCTGCCTGACATACTCCGCCCATCGATCCAAACCGGAACCTGATCGAAGCAATACGGAGTGATCATAAAATCACTCGAAGGCAACTCCACTGCCAAATCACAGGACAACTGGGTCACCGGCTCCTCGATGCTCAACGCAAAATCCTCCGAAATAAACGAACGAGACACGCCAGAATCAAACAAAACCCGAGCCGCACAACCCAAAATCTGAACGGTACCTTCCACGAGCTGCGACGCCACTGCCTCTTCCCTAGTCATGTGCGTAATCTGGCCTCGAGCTCTCTGCCTGCCTCCCACACTAGTTGACCTGGGTAGCGGCGGATACTGTCCCTGTTGCTGCTGCCTCTACTGCTGCGGCGGCCTCTGAGGACAGTCACGCGCCATATGCCCTGGCTGGTCACATCGAAAATAGATAATCGGCGCCGTGCACTGCCTGCCTGGGTGGAACCCACTACACCGTGGACACGGTCCTCGCGACCCACCCACTGATCCCTGACGCTGCAAGGGGATCGACTGCTGTACACTGCCCGATGAAGCTTGCCCCTGATCCTTGGACTTCTTCTTGCCGAACCCTTTCTTGAAAAACTTCTTGACCTTCGTGCCAAAGGATGCAGATCATGTCACCGACGCTGCCTGTGCCGGCACTCCTGAACCACTCATCGCATGCTGGAAGGAACCCTGCTACTGGGTAGCCGACTGCTGGCTGCAACCTGACAAAGACTGTCCCTGGATGATCGGTCCTCGGGTCCTCTGCATATCCATCTCCAAAGAAGCCGCAACACGAGACGCTGTCTCCAGATCAGTGGCCCTGTTCGCGATCAGATGGTGTCTCAGCTCCTACCTCAAACCCTGAACAAACTGCGCGGTCTTCACCCTCTCATGCTCCATGATGTGAGGTGCATACCGACCCAGCTCGACAAATCGGGCCCTGTACTGTAACACGGACATGTCGCCCTGTACCAGCTCCAGAAACTCCCGCATCCGCTGCGTAGCAACAAAATCTGGACAGTACGTACGCTCGAAAGCACTGACGAAGTCGTCCCACTCGACCTGCTCAAGTGGACGAAGCTGAAAGGATGTCTTCCACTCGGAAGACCACCACTTCCGAGCCGTACCCTGCAACTGGTTGTAGGCCAACACCACTCTGTCCTCGGCAGCACTCTTCGCAGAACTGAACACCCAATCCATCTCATCAAGCCAATTGTGAGCGACGTCACGCGGTTCGGGGAAGAGCGGAGAGAGGACGCGGGACGCGCGCGGGCTCCTCTTTTCTTTCTTTTTGGTGTTTGTTTGCTGCAACACAGAAATAAGAGAAGAGAGAGAAGGGGCCACCACGGGAGATTGCTCCGGCGGGGCGAGCGGGACAAGTGTGATATAGCAAAATATGGGGTTTAAACGGCCATAGCGGGAAGTGACTCGCCGCGGCCTCGGGGGGACGGGAATGGTGCAAAAATTAAATAACAAGAATTGAAACGGCCATTGGGGAAGTGACTCGCCGCGGCCTCGAGAATATGAACAGATAATAAGATGACAGAATATAGAGAGAATACAAATAGCGGGAATTTAAACGGCCATTGGGGAAGTGACTCGCCGCGGCCTCGAGAACACAAACATATAAGAATATAACGTATAAGAACGTGAATTTAAACGGCCATTGGGGAAGTGACTAGCCGCGGCCTCGAGAATATGAGCAGAATATAACAGAGTATAAGAGAATATAAGAACGGAAATTTAAACGGCCATTGGGGAAGTGACTCGCCGCGGCCTCGAGAATATGAGCAGAATATAACAGAGTATAAGAGAATATAAGAACGAAAATTTAAACGGCCATTGGGGAAGTGACTCGCCGCGGCCTCGAGAATATGAGCAGAATATAACAGAGTATAAGAGAATATAAGAACGGAAATTTAAACGGCCATTGGGAAAGTGACTCGCCGCGGCCTCGAAAATAAGATGTGATCGCTAGGGGCCGAAAGACCCCAAAATAAGAAAGTGATCGCGCCTACCTCAAGAGCGGGAGATGGCGGGTTGCTTCTTCCTCTCCCTCCGGCCGGCCGACGGAGAGGGCTTTCCTCGGCTACCCTTGCAAAACAACGATAAACAAATGACAAGTGGATTAGAAAGATGGAGGTGTAGTATTCAAATCCTTGCGATAAAAATAACGAAATGATGGCAAGACACACACCTGGTTGGTGTTATCTTTTAAACCCCTCTCGGACTCGAGTAGGAGGAAAATGAGATGATGGATGCAAGAAGTATAAAAGAAGAGGCGCCCTTATGAAGGGGGATAGAGGATGCGAGATGATGAATGCAAAAGAACTACGAAGAAAAAGGGGAAGAAAAGGCTTATTGGATGAGCCGAGGGTGAAATCCGGCGGAGCTCCGGCAGCGTGGGGACGACGTGGAAGCGCGGTGGATGAAGACAACCTTCCTCTCGCGAGCGTGAGCACCCGAGAAGCCGGCAGAACCTCCACCTACAAAAGAACCCACGGGTTAGAAAATGACTCCGTAGCCTCTGGGCTCCGGCAGCCTATCGGATCACCTCTGAGCTCCCCAGAACTGAGGGGGTGGGCCTCTATTTATAGGGCTCCGGAGGGTGGAGGCGTCCAGAACCATGGATACCTCCATCAGGGCCGAAATAATATTTTATTCTATTTTTATTGATTTTTTTGGAATACTTTTGTGGAGGCGTCCAGGGTCCAGGACGCCTCAAGCAGGTCCACCGAAAGCCGACGACGGCCGCACGCGGTTTGGCACAACGCGTGGTTTTGTGAGCGGCGCCTCGTGATTCAGAAATGGGCGCGTCCAGCTGACCGGACGTCTTTAAAATTTGTATTTTTTCACACACGACAAGCCGTCGATCAGTGGGCGGCGCCCGTGAGGGATTTGATGGAGGCGTCCAGGGGCCTGGACGCCTCCAAAATTATATTATTTTTTTATTTTTATTTTGTCTTTTATACCAGGGCTGGCAATTTGATTTTTTTATTTATTTTTTATGGAGTCGTCCAGGGGCCTGGACGCCTCCATTTATATGTATTTTTTATTTATTTTATTTTTTTATGCCAACTGGCATTTTATAAATATTTATTATTATTAGTTTTTATGGAGGCGTCCAGGGGCCTGGACGCCTCCATTAAAAAATATATATTTTTATTTATTTTTGGGCCCTGAGAAAAATAATAAAATAATAAAATAAATTAAAAAGATGGGGACGTCCAGGGGCCTGGACGCCCCCATTAAGACCCACCCGGGTCCTCAAATCAGGCGTCGGCGACCGCCCGGTAGACCCCCTTCTTGATTCCGGAACCTCCTGATGCGTCCGACTGGTGTTGATGCCGTCCGAATGCCGTGACGAGACGATTCCGAATGCCGAAAAAGGTAGAAGAAGACCCGAGAAAAGGAAGCACTCAAGTGATTCAAAATGCGTAAGCCGTTGCGGGGCGTTGTATAGTAATATGAGACTTTCTCAGGAGACGTCAGGAATGGCGTGTCTACAGCTGCCCCGCCTTGGCGTCTGCTTTGCAAGGGAGCGATACGTAGTGGAATGGTATCGAAGTGGAGTGAAATGGAGTGGTAGCGGACTGATAAGTTGATGCCAAGGTGTGATGAGACACGCTTTTGACGTTACTGTTTGGAATCTTTCCTGGAGTTTCAATGAGGCGACCTTGAAGAAGGTCTTTCAAATATTGACGATTGCTTGGACGGAGATCAAATAAGGGAGGGTGAGATGTGCGCTCAGGCACGAAACAAAAGGAGACCAACTTCTCGGTGTGGAAGTACCTGGGTCATAAACCGGAGGTTTCACCTTTGGGGAGCGGTTTCCAGCCAATGTGGAAGTGCCGCGGCCAAGGTGGGTCAAAAAAGGTAAAGGAATATCTGAGGGTCTGTCTAAATAAGGGTCTCCTTTGGAAGAGCAGCGTAGGGCTGTCTCAAGGAAACTCAGTATTTCATTCGGAGTGGAATATCTCATATTTATGGGAATTGGAGCACAACGGCTTTCACAATCGAATCACTTGAATGATCTTCCGCAATAAATCAAAGTCCTATATGAATGCATGCTGGGTTCAAAGAAAAATTTAAAACAAACTAAAATAGAAAATAGCCAAGGATAATATTGTCAACTTGTGAAGAACGGGTCAGGATACCGACCCGGTGAGCTGATACTGGGCTGGGGCCCGTTTATCCGCGTATTAACTCACTGAATGGAACCGTCGTCCCCATTCTATCACAAATTGACGGCCTATCCGTACAACCCAAATTCTTCCGGGATCATCACCGTTTTTGTTGAAGGGGAACTCAGATCCCAGATTCGTTCGGGCCGCACGGTCCTCGGCATGTTCTAGTAGCGTACGTATCATATACTACGATGCACGACAAGGTGGGACCAACCAATGAAAGGTGGGACAGGAGATAGGACAAAGACGTCCGTTAGTAAAACCTGCACAGACTAGCAAAGGTTTAGCAACATCGGAAAGTAGCAGAATCACAGTAGAATCGCACCACAGTATAAAGGAGATCCAGACCAAAATCTTGACAATGACCACTGATGTGACATGTTGTGTCCTGTAGCACCCTTCCCTTCCTATAAGAACTCCCCTTAGGCTAGTTCATTCAAATGCACCAAGGTGGGTTTTGGAAGCTCAGGAGAGGAAAGATAGGAGAATCTAGAGATTTCAGGATGCTCGGATTGAAGAAATTCAAGAGTGACGGGAAGGTGAAGGCTATGCGGATGCTGACACGGGGGACTTCTGAAAGTGTCCTTGTGAGCTTCATGCCGCCCGACGCAGCCCGAAAGGTCCGTACTCAAAAGGGGATCGATCTCCAAAAGCTTGCGGAGTGGGTCATGGACGCCCTGAGAGGGTCACCAGATGATGACTATTTGGAGGGAATCATGAAGGGGTTCACTATCTGTCTGGCGGGCGCTCTCTTGTTTCCTCATACCGACAACATAGTGGAGGAGGATCAACTAAGTGCCATTCACGGAATCTGGAGTGGAAAGAGGGTGGGACCCGCCGTCCTTGCCTATCTTTACAGCGGTCTTACTGCCTCGAGCATGGGTAAGCCTCCATTTGGTTGTGCACTTGTCTTGAATTGCTGGCTGGATTTGCATTTCAAATTCGACCACCGCGAGAGAATGCCAACCGCTTCGAAGCTTTTCCAACAAAGCCCTCTTCATCACATAGCCGACGTGTTAGGCTTCGGTGGTACTGTAGTGAACCGCGTTCCGTGGCTGAAGAAACGTGAAGACTGGCGGTCTCACTTCCGCACCGTGACACAAGGCTTTTTTACTTGCGCACCGGCATGTTTGCTTTCGCTAGATCTCCTCATGAGGCCTTCTCCCGAAGTTGATCTTCAACTGATCGGCGCGACCGAGTTTGTTCTTTACAACGCGCATCGGTGCTGCCTCCAGATTGGCATCCCACGCCATTCGTTCCCGCCACCGACTGGCATCGTTCCTTTGAAGAAGAGGGAGTTGGGTGCTGAAGCGGACGCGAAGGAAGCGAAGGCCATTAAAGCTCCCTAGAAGACAAGTGTTGTGGGAAAGGCATTAGCGCACTGTGGTGGAAGAATGCGAGCCGTGGAGGGCTTATGTAACCGAACTGGGGAAGTTAAGGCCTAAGGCGCCTAAACCTCTGATGTAGCTCATTCTGCTTTCTGATGGAATAAAATCTGGCATTTGGATGTTTCGGACCCCCGTCCCCTTAATTATTATCTTTTTTGTGGTTTTTCTTTTTCTTTCCTTTTTTTTCTTTTGTTTGGATTATATACATACTCTAACCCCTTTTTTCTTTTTATTATATTTTTTATTATTTTTTATTATGGGGGCGTCCAGAGGCCTGGACGCCCCTATTTTTTATAATTTTTTTTAAAAAAAAATTTTTTTGGGGGGCGTCCAGGATCCTGGACGCCCCTAATTTTTTATTATTATTATTATTATTATTTTTTTTGATTTTTTGGTTTGGGGGCGTCCAGGGACCTGGACGCCCCTAATTTTTTATTTTTTTTATTTTTTAATTTTTTGGTTTGGGGGCGTCCAGGCGCCTGGACGCCCCTAAGGTTTTTGAATTTTTTTTAAAAAAATAAAAAAGTGGGGGAGTCCAGGCGCCTGGACGCCCCAATTAAAGCTTAATCTATATATAGGGGGGGCTCCCCCCTAACTCACTTACTGTTCATTCTGACCGTCCAGCCACTCCAAACGACCCATTCTTAGTCCCAATGGAGCGAGGAGGATCGAGCCAGGGTCCAGGGAAGCGGAAACGACTGGCTCGTCGTGCGAGGAGGTTGAGGGATGATGCCGAGGAGGCCGCAGCAGAGGAGATTGCTGCGGGTGAGGAGATGGAGGTGCCGCTTCTGGCCGCGGAGGCCGCTGCGGATGCTGGTGACGCGGGAGAGGACGATCACGACCCGGTAAGTACTTCGGAATTCTCACTTTGTGGTTCAATAGGCTAAAACGGGCGTGCGAGAGGCTGTGAGAGAAGGCCGGGTAGTGAGAGAAGGAGGCGTCCAGGGGCCTGGACGCCTCCACTTTTTTTTATTTTTGTTTATTTATTTATTTACGTAAATAATAAAATAAAATTAAAAAATAAGGAGGCGTCCAAGGCCTAGGACGCCTCCATAATAATATATATATTATATATATATTTTTTGTTTTTGGTTCTTGGATTTTTTTTGAAAAAAAGAAATAAAGAAAAATAGGAAGGAGGCGTCCAGGGGCCTGGACGCCTCCAAAAAATAATATATATATATATTTTTTAAAAAATAAAATAAAAAGAATAAATAGTATATACAGTGTTATTGTTTATTACTGTTCATGATGCTGATGTGTTCTTTGTTGGTTTTTGTGGTGTGCAGGGCGTGATGAAGGGCCGGATCAGCTGGTCCTTGGTGGTGGCAGCATACCGTGGGCTGCCGGATTTCCAGAGGGCGCGTGTGGACGCCATGGGCTTTGGAGCTTTCCTTAGGATCGAGCCCTTCCGGCTCGACCTTCCTCTTATCCAGGCACTGAGGGAGCGGTGGCACGCACCGAGCCGGGCGTTTTTGATGCCCTGGGGGCACATGGTGCCGACACTAGAGGACGTGGCTCGGATTACCGGGCTACGGGTTGACGGAGAGGCAGTCAGCGGGGTCACCTACCCCGACTACCGAGAGAGTGCCCTGGACCTGCTGTGGTTAGAGACGAGCGTGACTGATAGAGACAGCAGGGTAGTCGGCCGAGTGGAGATCATGGAGGCGCTCGGATTCGTCGACCCGCGCCAGCGGGTTAGCGAGACTGGAGCGGAGTTCTTGGCTCGACTGGAGGGGGATGCTCGTGCAGCTTTCACCCAGGATCCGAGCGAGAGGGAGCTGGTGGACCTAGATCTTCGGAGGTTTCTTTTCTTCTTCCTGGGCCGCCTTCTGCTGGGGACGAAGGGGGATGGCATCCACTGCCGTTTCCTCGGGATCTTGGCGGATCTGGACAGAGTGGGACACTACGCGTGGGGAGCGGCTCTGCTTGCCCATTTGATTGCTGATCTCTCCCAGACTTCGGAGAAGGAGACGACAGTCAGCGGCTTCGCACCTTTCCTCCAGGTAAACATTTTATTTATGCATTCCACAGTTAAATATGCAATTATTGTACTAATGATGTATGATGGATGCAGGTGTGGAGCTATTACTATTTCCCGATGGGGAGGGCTAGGCATGGGAACAGGAGGGCCGTGCCTCTGGCGCGGCAGTGGAGGCCGGTCGTGGTTGCAGCACCCCACGGCTACCAGCTGGCGTCACTTCGTCGGGAGCTGAGCGAGTATCCCGAGGCCATGGTATGATGCGTATGATTTTTTTTTGTGTTTATGCATGTGACTGAATGGTAACTAATATGATGTATGTATGGTGATGCAGGTGGTGTGGAGGCCCTACCTGGGCATGGGCGATGCTGGCCAGCCCTGGGTTGTAGCGGGTCTTCCTCGTTTCAGGCGGGACGTGTGGGTCCATTGCCTGAACGAGATTGAGCCGCTGCGGCTTAGACTGGTCATGAGGACGTTGGGGCTGGCCCAGGAGTGGGTTGACGTAGATGCGCCGGCCCGCATTGGGCGGAAGACCAAGGGGAAGGCGAAGATTGTGGACTGGCGTACGCGCTTCCCAGCACAGTACCAGGACTGGCAGCAGGGCGGGGTCCCAGTGGTGTCCCACGTACAGGACAGCACAGATTACATGAGACGATACGAGCTACGTACGGGGACCGCCTCTCCTTGGGTGGTATGGCAGGGGTAAGTGAAATGAAACTGCTCCACCTTTCTATATGTATATGCATGGGATACTAACTTATGTGTAATGCAGGATGCTCGTGATACCATGATCGCCGACCTGCGGGCCCAGTTGGCGGACGCCAGGCGACAGTTGGTGGCCATCCGACAGGAGTTGGAGATCCTGGTGAGTCTATGCAATGCATTTTTTTGTGACCTGGATTTTTGATGCTTAGCCTTTGACTGACGTTTGCCCCGTGTTTCAGCGGGCCCACCAGACAGCGGCAGCCGGGATGGCTGGTGGAGCGGGTTCCAGTTCGCGGGGCCCTCCTCCGGAGGTTTCTGCCCTCCAGGAGCAGCTGGCGCACGCGGTGGCTCGGGCTGAGGAGGCCGAGCGTGACCGCGAGGCTCGAGTGAGTGTTTGCTTGGCCCCGACCCTTTTCTAGCTGCTTTCCTTCTATCACTGTTCTCTTACGGTGCATGCGTGCTTTGACAGGTGGCCGAGATTCGGGAGGCCCTGGCCCGTGCTGTTCGTGCTGAGCAGGAGCGCGATGCCTGGGTGGCAGAGCGCGATGCCTGGGTGGCAGAGCGTGACGCCCGGATTGCGGAGCTGGAGGAGGAGCGTCGACGGGAGGCTGAGGAGCTCCCTCGTGACGTGCTGGATCTGCGGATCGCCCTCGAGCTGTCGAGGAGAGAGGCGATGAGGGAGAGAGAGGAGAGGGAGAGGGATAGGGAGAACGTGGAGAGAGAGAGGGAGAGCGTGGAGAGAGAGAGGGAGAGGGATAGGGAGAGAGAGAGGGAGGAGCGACAGCGGGATCAGACCGAGAGGAGGGCTCTAGAGGCCCAGCTGCTGGAGCTCCGATTGAGTCTCGGCACGGCGGAGGGGAGGCTTCGGGAGAGCGAGGAGCGGTACCAGAGGGCGAAGGAACGCGGGGCGCGACTTCGTCAGTCTGGTTCTTTTTCCATGGGCAGCTATCTGGTCTCTTCGGCCGAGGAGCGTCGTCGCGCCTTCGAGGCTGGAGTGCCACCGCAGGGCGAGGCGAGCACGGCTTCTCAGGGTTCGCAGAGGCCCCCTAGGGATCCCCGGCAGAGGAGGGAGGAGAGAGATGACCAGGAGGGTGGCGGTGAGAGTTAGAGAGTTGCTTGTACGTCACCCTTCTCACTGTATGATGTACTTTCGGCTATTATATGAAATGGAAATGGCTTTTTTGTGTTGTGTGTACCTTTCTCTCTCCCACACTTTCTTCTTTGCACTGAGTTGTCCTTTGAGGCACGCTCCGCGAGACCTTGCCCTGAACAGCGGGGAACTACGCTTTGCACGGGGGGATTCTGTTTCCTTTCTCCCCCTTTTGGGCGCGTCCAGGCGCGAGGACGCGTCTTAATCCTTGAATTCAAATTTAAAGCGTCGGGTGGCCTTTCTTCTCCCGTGCCTTACCCGCAAACGAGCCCGCCTTCTGCCGAAACTCGCTTGTCCCCTTTCTCGTCTTCCTCCTCTTTTGATCGATGGAGTTCGGTGGGCCTGACCACGGTGAAGGTGGAGAGGGACGCGGGACCCCTCGCCCAAGGAGGGACGCGCCCGAGCACGGAACGGCGTCCATGGAGGAGGAAGGGCCGCTCCGGGCCCCCGAGGGACCCGAGGGGCCCGATGGCGTGGGAGGAGGTGAACACGGTCCGGTAGGTGCTTCGATCTCTTCCTCTTTTAATTCATTTTGGGTTTTGAAGCGAGCCGCGCGAGGGGGAAAGGGTTCGGCGAGTGTTGCACTCAAATGATGGACGCGTCCTAGACAGGGGACGCGTTCCTTTTGACTGATGTGGGACCCCTTTCTTGGTGCAGGACATGGCAAGGACCCTGGGTCTGGCCGATGAGTGGGCGAGTGCGGACGAGCCGAGCCGCGTCAGGAGGGAGAGTCGCGGCAAGGCGAGGCTCGAGGAGTGGCCCGTACGTCTCCCTGGACAGCAAGGGGGTATACTGGTGCAGGACAGTGCCGACTTCCTGCGGCGGCAGAGAGAGAGCTACGCGGGGCTTCCCCAAGCTGGGGACACGCGTGGCATCGGCGGCTCGCGCGCCCAACTGTCAGAGACTAGGCGGCAGCTGGCCGTCGCTCAACATGAGTTGTCGCTCCTGGTAAGTTATGTGCCGCACTTTTAACTTCAGATTTTGGAGTTTCACTGACGGCCGTTGTTTATTTTGTTCCAGCGTGCCCAGCAGACAGCGACGGTGGGAGTGGCTGGCGGATCTTCCAGTTCCTCGGCCCCTTTTCTCGAGATTGCCTCCCTCCGGGAGCAACTTGCCGGTGCGGTGGCCCGCGCGACCCGGGCGGAAGAGGAGCGTGACGCCTGGGTGGCGACTGTAGCGGAGCTGCGGCATCGCGGTGAGGAGAGACCTTCTCCAGACATCCTGGAGTTAAGGGTTCTTCTGCAGATGATGAGGAGAGAGGCAGAGAGAGAGAAAGCCGAGAGAAGGTCCGAGCGACAGCGGGATCTGACCGAGAGGAGGGCCTTGGAGGCCCAAGTGAGGGAGCTCCAGCTGGGCCTTCAGGCCGTCGTGCAGAGGCTAGGAGGGATGGAGACGCGCTACGAGAGAGCGCGAGAGTTCGGGGAGCGACTCCGCCAGTCCGGTCGCTTTGCCGCTAGTGGCTTCTTTGCCACGCCAGGGGAGGAGCAGCGAGTCACTGCTGCGGAGCAGGCGCCCAGAGGCGAGGCAGGTGCTACTGCACGGGGATCCCGGAGGCTTCTGAGGGACCCTCACCTCGGGGGAGAGGAGGAGAGTGCCCAGAGAGATGAGTGATGGTGAGGATTGGCGAGCTAGTGGACCCGCCACCTCTCTATGATTGTAGTGTTTGTGACAGCTTATGTAGAATTATGAATGGAGTGATTTGATTTTCTGCTGTTTATTTGTTCTTTTGTGCGTTCCTTCTTCCCTACACTTCTTCTCCTTTGCACTGTTCCCATGTGATAGGTCTGTCGAGACTCCGCCCCAAGCAGAGAATCGCATCTTGTTGTGACCATTTTCCACGGGAATCTGCCGTCGAAGTCAATAATGACGGCCCTAGTTCCTTTTCCCGGATGTTATGTCAAATTTTGCGGACGTCCTCCAAATTATGATAGGGTATCCCTAGACAACATAGGGGCTATTCGTCCTATTCTTCGTCCAGTCAATCACCCTGTGCGAGCGGTGAAGCGACACATGGGACCGCTTGGCGGTGCCTCATTGCGAGGGCTATCATTGACAGGTGATGGAGGCAATCTTGGCCCGCACTCCTTCCATTTCTATAAATTCTTGTCCCTTTTATCTTCCCAGGTATATCGAGGACTAACTCGAGGAGCACAAGTTCTTACGGGAGAGGAGGAGTTCAAAATTCTGAGAGTTGGATGGAGGGCGAATCTTCCCATTCCTCGAAGAGAAGCAGGTCCAGTGGTAGTAGTTCCAGGAGGCTTTCAGACCTTGAAGGGCACTTCAGCGAAGGGCCCAATCTCAACTCGTAAGCCAAGTTTTCTTGCCCTTTTCTCATTCTTTCTTCCTTTCTTCCGACCAAACCTCACCCCCATTCCTTGTATGCGTAGGTTGTGATGAAATCACAAATCTTATGGGAGTTGGTAGTAGCAGCGTACAGGGGCCTCCCAGATTTTCAGAAGGCGAGGCTAGACGTGATGGGATTTGGTACCTTTCTTCGGATCGAGCCGATCAAGCCCGATCTGGTTCTGATCCAAGCCTTGTGTGAGAGATGGGACCCAGTGAGTCGGGCATTCCTGATGCCCTGGGGGCACATGGTGCCCAGCTTGGAGGATGTGGTCCGGATCACAAGCCTGAAGGTAGAGGGCGAGGCAGTGACCGGAGTCACTTACGCGGACTACAGAGAAGGTGCCCAGAAGTTACTGGGTCTGGACCTGGATGGTCGGAAAAACAGGTCGGTAGCTAGGGCGTCCCTGATGGATGCATTAGGGCTCACCGACACTCGTCGGCGGGACGATGAATCCTCAGAAGAGTTCATGGAAAGGATAGAAATAGGATGCCGCGCCGTGTACTGCACAGATTTCGGCGACTGGGAAAGATGCAACATAGATTTGAGGAGATTTCTCCTCTTCCTTTTGGGGAGATTGGTACTGAGCTCGAAAGGTGACGGTATCCAATGTTGCTTCCTGGAGCTGCTGTCAGACCTTGAAAGAGTAGGGTATTATGCCTGGGGAGCCGCCATGCTGGCACACTTGTTTGCAGGCCTTTTCCAAGAAACGGATCGTGAGATGACTGTGAGTGGTTTCACACCATTCATCCAGGTATTTTTTTGGTTTTGCTTGTTTTATATTTTTTTTGTTTTTTGCAAAGTTCTGATGGCCTGCGCCGAGCAGCTATGGAGCTATTATTACCTCCCTATGGGGAGAGCTCGGCATTGGCGACCTGCGATGGTGCCGCTAGCCAGGCGGTGGGAACCTATCATGAGTGCGGCACCCCTAACTTACCAACTGATGGTGCTAAGGCGGGAGCTACAGGAGTTCCCTGCAGCGATGGTAAACTGGAGACCCTACTCAGACATGGTCGATGCCGACCAGCCGTGGGTTCTAGCAAGTCGTGCCCGGTTCGGACGGGAACTGTGGATGCACTGCCTGAATGAAATCGAGCCGCTTCGGCTACGATTAGTTATGAGGACTTTAGGACTGGCTCAGGAATGGGTGGATACGGCTGCGCCACCTCGTGTCGGGAGAAAGACGCGGGGACCGGCGACCTGTATTGACTGGCGCGTGCGATTCCCCGAACAGTACGAAGACTGGCAACGGGGTGGCACGATTGTAGAATCACAGGCGCGGGATAGCGAGGACTACTTGCGTCTATATAGGACAAAGTACGCAGAGCGGCTCCAACCCCGGGGACTTGTGGAGGTAGGTTTCCCCTTTTTCTCTTTTCTTCTTTCTCCTTTTTTGGTTTTCTGGTGAAAATGCTGACTTGTAAGGCTGCAGGATGTCCGGGATGCCATGATAGCGAATTTACGAACTCGCTTGGCAGAGATGGAACAACAGTTGGGCGATGCCCGCGGAGCTACGAGCGCCTTGGTAGGTGTACAGTACGTTCCTAATTAAAACCCCAGATTCCAGATGTTGGCTGCTAATTCACGCGGTCGTAGCATGCCCAGATTGGCGCGGCTTCCCCAGCGACGGGAGTAGGTGGTACCTCCTCCAGCTTGTGGATTCCTACCTCAGAACTTGACTTGCTTCATGAGCAACTTGCTCACGCCACGCAGCGTGCTGCGGAGGCAGAAGGGATGCTCCGTATACAGGTAAAAGTTTCAGTGTTGAGTTCTCTTTGTTTATGCCTTATCGTGTATCTGAGATGGTACACTTGGCAGGAAAAGGAGACGGAAGAAGCGCTTGGCCAAGCTGCGCAAAAGGAGGCTAGGATAGCAGAACTGGAGAGGGAACTGCGGCGTCATCCTGATGACGACTCTTCCAGGGATGCTATGGAACTGAGGATCACTCTCCAGTTGGAGAGGGAAGACCGTGAGAGAGAACGTGCAGAGAGAGAAAGAGACGCGGAGAGAGAAAGAGCCAACAGTTTGGCTGAAAGGGAGGAACGAAGGGCCATGGAGGCCCAACTATTCGAACTCCGAATCAGCCTTGGTCTTGCTGAACAGTGGCTGAGAGATGGTGAGGAGCGCTACCGAAAAGCACGAGAGCGTGGCTTTCGTGTTGGTAGCTTCTCTGCTGCTTCCGTAGATCAACGCCGGGATGCGGGAATAGGAAGAGGAGTACAGAGCGGTAGGAGTACCGCTTTTCGTAGTTGGGTAGCACCTTTGAGAGCGTTTTGCCCGGAGAGTAGTGGGACGAGTGATGCAGAGAGAGAGGGCGGAACTTGATGTAATTTTTTTTGTTTTTGGAATAAAATACAAGGTTCGGTTTGTTTGTTTTTCACCTTTGCTTCTGTTGCCTGAATCCCTGCACACATCACTGAAACAAACAAATCAGAATTTCTGTTCTGACTTGGCCCCTTGCTCAATAAGCAAATGGTCACTGTGACTGTCCTTGATAACTGGTCAAGGGGCCAAGCCTTTATTTAACGAAGGCAAGGGAAAGATGCGGTGATGATAAATGCGACAGGCAAGCACACGAATGCAAGCGGTATTAAAAGTGAGATGCTGCACGCAAATGTAATCATGCAAAATTGATTTGTTTTCTTTTTTATATTTGATATTTTTTTGTTTTATCATAAAAAGATTTTTTTGTTTGCAAATATGTACATTTTCTCTTTTCCATTTTTTTTTGCTTTTATCATTTCAATTTTTTTATTGCTAACGCCCGGCAAGCACCCAAATGGCACCTGACCTTCGTGAGAACAGGGGTTTCTTACTAACCTCCCAGGTATCCTAAGTGCACATCTAGGTTGATTTGGGCCTCTAGACCCCTCGAATGATGATCCCGCCGGCTAAGACTTACCCTGATGACAATACCGTCATGCCATGCTTAGGCTCCCAGTTGCTTCCGACCACAGGGATTCACCCAAAAGGTGTTTGAGGTAAATGATTTGCCCGACCCGGGTCTGTTTCCTCACAACTCTAGATGGTATAAGATGGAACACCCTGGAACCCTAACGACCAACCGCGCGACGCTGACCCGGAATCAGACGCCGTCGCACCCATAGGTGACGCGCTTGCATTGGCCTAAGCCCGAGGTTAAACAAGAAGACATCAAGGTGGTAAACAGGGGTCTTGACCAGCCAGAAACACGGAGACTCCTTCGCAGCGATAGCTTTTGCTTTTCAAAGTAGGCAACCAAATGTGTATATTAAAATAAGGTCGCAGACCCTAGGCAGTTTTCACCCTTCAGAAACTCCATCGAACCTTCATCTTTAGAGGGAGAAGGAAGAGCGTAGGGGATAAACCTCCTGAGAGGACCGGCAAAGCCGTTAACCCGGCGAGCGAATAAGGGCCCATTAACTCTTTCCTTTCGGACAACTTCGGACCAAATCTCGAGCATTTACATTCCACGGCCCCTTTTGTGGATTCAGACTTTTGCTTTGAGGGGTTCCGTTTATCGCAACAGGCACGGTCACGACCAGGCTTTTCTCTTGATTTTGATTTTGTATTTCTTTTTGTGAGGGAGATATAGTCGTTTGACGTTTGTGGGCTCCCTTTTTGTATGCCTGCGGGGACACTGCCCTCTTCTCGTGCACTGATCGATGCTCGAGGAAATGGATCCTACTCTTGCCTTGGGGTTTGAGTTTCGGTTTCTCATGCTCAGCGTTTTAAGGGCGCCGACTGTCTCATTTGGTCGAAGAGAAAAGAATAAAGATTACAGCTTCCGGAGATCTTCTAGGTGTGGCCCTACCGTAGGTGATGCTACCAACTTTTTTGAATAAAATACATAAGTGAACACATGTTAGCTTCCTTCGAGCGAGCATAGGCCGACGTGGCCGGACAGGGGTCTCCACGGTTCTGGCAAACCAAGACCCGGTGCCTACCAAGCCTTAATGGGCCCTATCCTAACATGAAGGTTAGATGCAGAGACTTAACTATATGGTGACTGCCGGGCATCGGCATTTTGAATTTTCCATATTTTTAGTGGTTTTCAATATTTCTTTTTTTTTTGATGTTTTTATCTTTTCATCATTTTTTTTGTTTGTGCTAAGGGTAGTATTTCTTAAGATAAAGCCCATTCCAAGGGTGGGATAACTCGGTCCCTTCGGCGTTGACTAGCTTGTAGGCGTTGCCAGGGTACACGGCTTGAATTACAAATGGTCCTTCCCAATTGGGTTGGAGCTTAGAACGCGGCCCTCCAGGTTTGACAAAAATTCTTTTTACGACCATCTCACCGACTTTGAATTTTCTCTCAACGACTTTCTTTTGGTAAAAGCGAGCGAGTCTATTTTGATACACACGCGCGTGTTCGGCAGCGGCCAGTCGCTTCTCATCCAAGAGTTCCAACTGGGCGAGGAGTGAATTACGACGATCGTCGAGGGGAAATTCCTCGTCCAATTGTACCCTGAGAGAAGGGATCAGAGTCTCGTACGGGACTACCGCTTCCATACCATAAGTGAGGGCAAATGGAGTCTGCCCGGTGGGGGTACGGATTGAAGTGCGATAGGCCCATAGGGCTTCGATAAGCTTTTTCTGGCCAGTCTGAAAACTTACTAGACTCGCAGGTTTTTTTGATGATTTTGAGCAATGTTTTATTGGTGGCCTCGCTTGGCCGTTACCTTGTGGTAATATGGCGATGAATGATGTAATGCAATTGCGTACCTTTTGCAGAGGTCCTG